>JAXLNO010005864.1:0-23607 GCA_038087875.1 Malacoraja senta
GCTGCTCATGTTGGGAGAGGCCCTGCTTTAAACTGGGCGTCTCTGGCCAGCTGAGAGACTGCTCCAGACGCAGTTTTTCACCGTGGGAAGCCACGCTGCGCAGATGAGCGTGCCCCAAGGACAGGCGATAAGCTACATCAGGCAGCTCGCTGGTCCGTGGGAAGATCCTCTGTTAAAATCAACGTGGTTGAATCTCCCCTTCACCACAACGCACCCGTTGCCTGGGGAAGAACATCATTTTCCTTTCAAAAGCTGTTCCTTTCACGTTGGAGAGAGTGCGCGTCTTCTGGGAAAAGCTCGGATGAGGTTGCCGAACTCTCAAGGGAACAGATGGAACGGCCTCAGTACATTGTGCTCATCATCTGTATGTTGCTCAAAGCCCGATATGTCACTGCCCTGTGCCTTCTCAGGAATTATGAACTGAAGATACATTGAGTTAGTTGCTGTGAAAATTAAACATGCAGAAATGTATCTATTTACACCCTGCTGCATAGGCCACAGTATCCATGCCTCAACATTTATAGAATGATTTTTTTTTCTCGGTGAGCGATGTAAACACAAGCAAATCATATCATGCTTGTGAAGCCTGGAAAGTAATTACTTCTTTACTGTGCAGATTACGCACAGGAGAATGAAGAGCCTCCGTCACTGTCGGGGAATGCATTATCAGCATTGCTTTCTTTTGCAGGTTTTTAGTGTCAGTCCACTGTCAGTGACTAATTTGCAGATACAAAGAACTGCGGATGCTGGTTTACAAAGACAGAGTAGTAACTCAGCGGGGGTCAGGCAGGATCTCTGGAGAACGTGGATAGATGATGTTTCGGATTGGGACCCTTCATAGCTTCAGAGTAAAAGGACGTATCTTGAGAAAGGAGACGAGGGTGGGATTTCTTTAGTCAGAGGGTGTTGGATCCGTGGACCTCATTGCACAATATATTCCACAGATGGCTGTGGAGGCCAAGTCATTGGGTATAAGTAGCGTGCAGATTGAAAGGTTCGTGGTTAGTAAAGGTGTCAAGGGTTACGGGCAGAAGGCAGGAGAATGGGGCTGAGAGGCATGGGGGAACTGCCTTGAGGGAGAACACTGAGAACTAAGGGGGAATCACAAATGGAATGTGTTAAACATGGTTTGTGTAAAATGGAACTTTGTTGGTGCCATTTATGTGGCAACTCTTTGTATACCTTGGATATGCAAAGAATATTTGCATATCTTTGCATACCTTTGCATACCTTGGATATGCAAAACAAAGGATATCATTGTGACTTGTCTTATAGAAACTTATAAAAATTCTTAAGGGGTTGGACAGGCTAGATGCAGGAAGATTGTTCCCGATGTTGGGGAAGTCCAGGACAAGGGGTCACAGTTTAAGGATAAAGGGGAAAATCCTTTAGGACCGAGATGAGAAAAACATTTTCCACACAGAGAGTGGTGAATCTCTGGAATTCTCTGCCACAGAAGGTAGTCGAGGCCAGTTCATTGGCTATATTTAAGAGTGAGTTAGATGTGGCCCTTGTGGCTAAAGGGATCAGGGGGTATGGAGAGAAGGCAGGGATGGGATACTAAGTTGGATGATCAGCCATGATCATATTGAATGGCGGTGCAGGCTCGAAGGGCCGAATGGCCTACTCCTGCACCTATTTTCTATGTTTCTATGTTTCTATGTTTCTAATATCATTCATCCATTCGAGAGGGAAAGATAGATCAGCCACGATTGAATGGTTGAGTACACTTGCTGGGCCAAATGACCTAATTCTGCTCCTTTAGCATGAACATGAACTTCAGACTGATGATCTGTGCTGTCAATTTATCAGGAAAGATATGGAGTACTTGCTTGTGTAAGAATTGTATAAATAGTTCAGCAGCATAAAGCCCGCATAATATTTGCCAAATCGCAGAATAATAAATAATGAACATAGACTGGTGTCTGTGTCCTGAACTGACCATTGACACCTGGGACTGACATTGAATTGTTAAACATTTTTTCCAAAGATAGTAGGTAAGCCAGAGGCTTATACAAAAAGGAAATGACAAATATGAGAGGCAATGAGAAAATGACTGAAGAGGAGAAGGAATAGAAATGAAGAAGTGGGCAGTAATGCGACTCGCTGTTCGCTGTGTCTCAAGTACCAGACAGAGGTTGACGCTTTTAGCCACACAGTACATATTTTGGTCCCAAATGAACGTTACGAAGGCATCGTGTGACTGATCATCAACAGTGAAAATAGTTGGAAGTGACTGTGCACTAAACCATGAAAAACAAAGTGGTAATGGCTGGTGTGGGTAAAATGAAAGCAACCTTGCAAAGTCAAACTAAGCAGTCTCGTACAGTTTGGATAGAGTCATAGAGTGATACAGCATGGAAACAGGACCTTCGGACCAACTCGCTCACACTGGCCAACATGTCCCAGCCATGCTAATCCCACCTGCCTGCGTTTGGTCCATATCCCTCCAAACCTGTCCTATCCATGTACTTGTCTAAGAAAGAACTGCAGATGCTGGTAAAATCGAAGGTAGACACAAAATGCTGGAGAAACTCAGGGGGTGAGGCAGCATCTCTGGAGAGAAGGAAACGTCGTCAATTTCTTCTCTCCACAGATGCTGCCTCACCCGCTGAGTTTCTCCAGCATTTTGCATGTATCCGTCTAACTGTTTCTTAAACGTTGGGATAGTCCCAGACTCAACTACCTCCTCTAAAGGAAGGATCTAAAGGAAAAATAAAGAAAAAAATGAAGGTTTTCCACTGGGTGCTCCAGTTTCCTCCCACATCTCAAAGCATGCAGGTTAATTGGTTAATTGACTGTTGAAAATTATTCCATAATGTCTGAAGAAAGGTCTCGACCCGAAACATCACCCATTCCATCTCTCCAGAGATGCTGCCTGTCCCGCTGAGTTACTCCAGTATTTTGTGTCTATCTGAAGAAAACACTGTCAGGTCAAGGCATAGTCTTGCAACTGGTACCATGTAGTCCAGTTCAACCTGTGGGACATGCTCATCCTTCATGGAAAGTCTGCCTTGGCGGACCAGACGGAAGAGATCTTTATGAACCAACGGCTGGAAATGTGACGCAGCAATGCACTGTGGGATGTGAAGGGCCAGTCAGAGCACTAAAGATGACATGGCCATCCACTGCAGCCAAGACGTCTCCCGCCGTGATGATTTTTCGTACCACTGGACTCTGACTTTTGCGGCCGAGAGGGTGGGGTTGTGACAGTACAACAGCTTCTCCACCTTAAACCCATTGACGCACAGGTTTTTGTGCAGCCCAAGAGACTGCACAACTCGCCATCGTCGTCACCGACGGGCCGCCACCAAAGAAAACATGACTTAGAAACATAGACATAGAAACATAGAAAATAGGTGCAGGAGGAGGGCATTCGGCCCTTAGAGCCATTGTGATCATGGCTGATCATCCCCTATCAATAACCCGTGCCTGCCTTCTCCCCATATCCCTTGACTCCACTTGCCCCTAGAGCTCTATCTAACTCTCTTTACTTAGGCTTTACTTAGACTCAGACTTTACTTAGACTTAGACTTAGACTTTACTTAGAAAATAATGCACAGTAAACTTGGATAAGATGCTATGAGAAATTCAGAAATCCCAGACACAAGGAAAATGCAGATATTGTTTTTTTTTAAAGCATATAATGTGCTGGAGTAACTCAGTGGGTCAGGCAGCATCTCTGGAGGACAAAGATAGATGATACTTTGGGTTGGGAACCTTCTTCACACTGATTGTAGTAGGAGAGAGCAAGCTGGAAAGAGAGGTCTCTAGGACAAGGTTAGGCAAGTGAAAAGGTGCGAGGAGGGTGTGGGGTTGAGAGTGGGGTTGGGACCATCCCAATGTTTAAGAAACAGTTAGACAGGTACATAGATAGGACAAGTTTGGAGGGATATGGGCCAAACGCAGGCAGGTGGAACTCCTAGCTGGGACATCTTGGCCGGTGTGGGCAATTTGGGCCGAAGGGCCTGTATCCACACTGTATCACTCTATCTGGCACAGCAATCGTGTTTTCCACCCTTCAACACACACTAGGGTGGCACAGCTGGCAGAGCTGCAGCCTCACAGTGCCAGAGACCCACCTTTGATTCCGACCCTGGGTGTTGTCTGTGTGGAGTTTGCACGTGCTCCCTGTGACCGTGTGGATTTCCTCCCGCATCCGGGCTTGTAGGTTAATTGGCCCTCTGTAAATTGCCCCTTGTGCATCGGGATTTCTAGATTAGTGCGGGTGTCGGGGGTTATGGGGAGAAGGGAGAAGGGGAGAATGGGGTTAGGAGGGAGAGATAGATCTGCCATGATTGAATGGCGGAGTAGACTTGATGGGCTAATTCTGCTCCTATCACTTATGAACATGAACCTATGAAAGTGGGATGGCATAATTCTAGTGTGAACTCCAACACAACGTCGCAACGTTTTCCCCACACCTCTGAAAAAAATGGTATGTTTTTTGCCATGGTAGAAGATCCGTGAATGACATTGCCAACAAAATCCACCATTCACAGCAGCATCTAAAGGAGGAAGCTTGCTGCTTAACAGCAGGAGTTGGTAGGGCAGGTTTTGCAGCAATTTAAGGCTTGTGTAACATTTTGCAGGTGAAGCGCAGCTTCAGAAATGTGTTCCTCTGTTGTTCTCTTAGAGGAATCTGGATGCCGATTTAATTTACTTCCAGCACGGAGCATGGAGTGAATGACTTGTTTTCCAGAAAACATTACATTTGTCTACCATTGAACGTTACACTGGAACAAAGTGGAAATGTTCATCTGCCCTTGAGACTGTGGTCTTAGGAGGAACATAGAGACTGTGGGTGTGGTTGGAGATCAAGCTTCAGAGTTGGGCCACAATGGGGAGAGAGATTGGAGCAGGTCTAGTTTAATTTCTGTTTTAGTTTAGAGATACAGTGCAGAAAGAGGCCCTTCGGCCCACTGAGTCCGCGCCGTCCAGCGATCCCCGCAGACTAATGGGCCTGTCCCACTTAGGCGATTTTTTGAGTGACTACAGGCGGCTGCCACAACATTTTCAACATGTTGACAATTTTATGGCGACAGTGGCGACAATTTTTGTTGTCGTAGGTTGTCGTAGGAGTTGTCATAGGTTGTCGCCAGGTGTCGTAGGTGAATTGCATTAAAAGAGTCGCCTAAGTGGAACAGGCCCATACCACTTTCCTACAAACACTAGGGGCAATGTACAATTTTTACCAAGCCAATTAACCTACAAACGTCTTTAGAGTGTGGGAGGAAACTGATTAGGATCAACCCGGGTCTCTCTTAGGCAGCAACTCTACCAATTCGCCACCGTGCCGCCCAGAATTCAGAAGAAGGGTGGGCAGCAAGGATAGGGGTGTTTGGAGAAGGAACTGTAGCTCAAACAGCAGTCTGTTAACATGGGGTACTGGTCTGACTTTGAATTGCAAAAACTTTCATCTTACATCGTAGCCTCACCTCGATTAATTTGATATACCTTCTTTCATTCCATTTGGTGACTTGCCTGTCTGTGTGTGAGGCTGAAGCATTGTAGGTCCCTCAGAAGTGACTTTGACCATATCTGCACATGAGAGAAATAGATCGGGTAGATGCACAGAATCTCTTGCCCAGAGAAGGGGAATCGAGGACCAGAGGACATACCTGTAGGTTCAAGTTGAAGTGGAAAAGATTTGATAGGAATCTGAGGGGTAGCTTTTGCTCACAAAGGGTGGTGGGTGTATGGGACAAGCTGCCAGAGGAGGTAGTCGAGGCTGGGACTACCCCAATGTTTAAGAAACAATTAGACTGGTACATGATTAGGACACATTTGGAGGGATATGGACCAAGTGCAGGCAGGTGGGACTAGTATAGCTGGGACATGTTGGCCGGTGTGGGCAAGTTGGGCAGAAGGGCCTGTTTCCACACTGCATCAATATGACTCTATGACTCTATGTAAGGAGTTCCAGCATGGGAACTGAAGATGGAAAAGGACTAGGGTTTCTTTTCTAGGACAAGAAAGCAAAAAACATGAGGTGACATTTCAAGTAGGGATCCTTCATCAGACTGATTCAGTCCAAAAAAAGGGTCTTGACCCGAAACGCCACCTATTCATGTTCTCCAGAGATGCTGCATGACCTGCTGAGTTACTCCAGCGCTTTGTGACATTCTCTGTAAACCAGCATCTGCAGTTCCTTGTTGTCTCCAAGCTGAAAACATTTGTACCTTCAGGAAAATGAAAATGTGCTAATTTTGCAGTATATTCATTGCCTGATGTCTTCTTTCTTAAGTTACTATCTGTAAATAAGAGATTGTATTTTAAGGAAAAAATCCATCAGATAATTAATATATTGAAGTTCATGGTTGGAAGTTAAGGGGCTGTCCCACTTGGGCGACCTAATCCGCGAGTTCTGGCGAGTTTGCCCTCGACTCATACTCGCAGCATGGTTCGACACGAGGTCGTGGGAGCTCTTCGTAACTCTCCTTCATGCTCGAGAGTGGTCTCCGCGTACTCGAGGCCTCAGCTAGGTCGCGGCATTTTTTTTTGTTAAAAAATGCCCGCGAGTAAAAAAAGGTCCCAATGGAAGAAATCGATACTTTTTTTACTCGTAGGTTTAGTTCGTAGTAGGTCATGGTAGGTTGGCATGTTAGTCGTAGATAATTGAAGGCAGTCGAAGGTAGTCATAGATAATCTTCATCATAGTCGAAGGGAGGTCGAAGGGAGGTCGAAGGAGATCATCTTCACTCTCCACTATTCGGTGTCCAATTTCCCCGCAGTTAGTCGTAGCTAGTCTTCAACATAGTTGAAGGAGGTCGAAGGAGGTCTTCTACATAGTTGCAGGAGGTCTTCAACATGACATTTTTTAAATCTTCTAAACTCTTCAATTAGGTCGCCCAAGTGGGACAGCCCCTTTATAACCAAATTAATCTCAGCAAGACAAAGGAGATAGTGATCGACTTCAGGAACCGAAACCCCAGATTGCATTGTCGGCTCCAAAGTAGAGATGGTTGAAAGCTTCAAATTCCTAGGCGTCAATATCACCAACAACTTCTCCTGGACCACCCACATTGAAGCAACGACCAAGAAAGCACACCAACGCCTCTACTTCCACAGAGGGCTTAGGAAGTTCAGCATGTCCCCTACAACTCTCACCAACTTCTACAGATGCACCATAGAAAGCATTTCATCAGGATGTATCGCAGCTGGGTTTGGGAACAGCTCCATCCAAGACCGCGAGAAATTGCAGCGAATTGTGCACGCAGCCCAGGCCATCGTGCAAACCTAACTCCCTTCTATTGACTCAATTTATACTTCACGCTGCCTCGGCAAGGCCAGCAGCATATTCAAAGACGAGTCGCACCCTGGCCACTCCCTCTTCTCCCCACTCCCATCAGGTAAGAGGTGTAGAAGTGTGAAAATGCACACCTTCAGATTTAGGGACAGTTTCTTCCCAGCTGTTATCAGGCAACTGAACCATCCTACCACAACCAGAGAGCAGTGCTGAACTACTAGATAGTATCTACCTCTTTGATGAACCTCAGAATATCCTTGATTGGAATTTGCTGGCTTTACCTTGCACTAAACGTTATTCCCTCATCATGTATCTATACACCATAAATGGATCGATTGTAATCATGTATTGTCTGTCCGCTGAGTGGATAGCACGCAACGAAAGCATTCCACAGTAACTGGGTACACATGACAATAAAGTAAACTGAAACTGAAACAAATATTTATAAATGCAGAGATCAGATTCATAGCAATATCCAATAACCCAGACAGACAGGATTTGCTTAATCCTTCTCCCAAATCAGTTAAACTTCAGATTATATTTGTATAACTCCTCATTCATGGAAACATTCTTAGTTATTACTAAATTATATTTAAATAATTTGGTTAGGTGATGTATTTTCTGCAAAT
The DNA here is from genome assembly GCA_038087875.1 of Malacoraja senta. Taxonomy (NCBI): domain Eukaryota; kingdom Metazoa; phylum Chordata; class Chondrichthyes; order Rajiformes; family Rajidae; genus Malacoraja; species Malacoraja senta. Next base: position 7,879 of record JAXLNO010005864.1, read on the forward strand.
CTATTAGCACCAATTAGATTAATTAACTTAATTTCTGTGTGGGTTAATTACACAAATATCAATGTAACTCTGAACGGCACCCATGTTGGATCAATGCTTGACGGTATGGAGTCTTTGGTATTTAGTTGATCTATAGATTATCTGCCATTCTCTCAGCATACTGTCATATGCTGAGAGAATGGAGTGGCTGGGCTTGTACACTCTGGAGTTTAGAAGGAAGAGAGGGGATCTTATTGAAACATATAAGATTGTTAAGGGTTTGGACACGCTAGAGGCAGGAAACATGTTCCCGATGTTGGGGGAGTCCAGAACCAGGGGCCACAGTTTAAGAATAAGGGGTAAGCCACTTAGAACGGAGATGAGGAAACACTTTTTCTCACAGAGAGTTGCGAGTCTGTGGAATTCTCTGCCTCAGAGGGCGGTGGAGGCAGGTTCTCTGGATGCTTTCAAGAGAGAGCTAGATAGGGCTCTTAAAGATAGCGGAGTCAGGGGATATGGGGAGAAGGCAGGAACGGGGTACTGATTGGGGATGATCAGCCATGATCACGGTGAATGGCGGTGCTGGCTCGAAGGGCCGAATGGCCTACTCCTGCACCTATTGTTTGTTGTCTATTGACACATATGGTGAAATATATTCTAGTATCCTTCACATTCTGCAGACTCTCACTTCCGGTCAAAAACTAGTTCAGTTTAGTATATTGTCATGTGTACCGAGGCAATGTCAACAAGCCCACAAAGTTAAGAGAGACCAGAATCCTGCTGTGATATAAGATTCTTCCTTCCATTTTACTCCCCACTACTATCGGTCTGAAGAAGCACCCTGACCCGAAATGTCGCCTGTCTATGTTCTCCAGAGACACTGCCTGACCCGCTGAGTTACTCCAGCACTTTGTGTCCTATTTTTGGTGAAATAAGATTCTGTGGACTAATTTGTGGCCTTTAACAAAAGAACACCCATTTGGAATGAACAAAAATATTGGAGGCATGGACAATGGATGAAAGAAATGGGCTGATTCCATAATCTGCTGTTGTCCATATGGAACTCGAGCCATTTTGCTCTGATGGAAGTGTTTGTGACAAATTATGGTTGAATCCGAAACCATTAATTCATTCTACGGGGAATTAAACAGCTTCTTTGAAAAAAAAACCAAATAGCAATAGATAATAGACAATAGACAGTAGGAGCAGGAGTAGGCTATTCGGCCCCTCGAGCCAGCACCGCCATTCACTGTGATCATGGCTGATCATCCACAATCAGTACCCTGTTCCTGTCTTCTCCCCATATCCCTCGACTCCGCTGTCTTTAAGAGCTCCATCTCACTCTCTCTTGAAAGCATCCAGAGAATTGGCCTCCAATGCCTTCTGAGGCAGAGAATTCCACAGATTCACAACTCTCTGGGTGAATTTTTTTTTGCTCATCTCCGTTCTAAATGGCGTACCGCTTATTCTTAAACCGTGGCCCCCTGGTTCTGGACTCCCCCAACATCGGGAACATGTTTCCCACCTCTGGTGTGTCCAATCCCTTAATAATCTTTTATGTTTCAATAAGATCCTCTCTCATCCATCTAAATTCCAGTGTATACAAGCCCAGTCGCTCCATTCTTTCAACATATGACAGTCCCGATATCCCGGGAATTAACCTTGTGAACCAACGGATAGAAAGAAGCATCAATAGGCTGGGACGACAGGCAAATCAAGTAGAAATACAATTTTTCAATTAATTTCCATTATAATCCTTCATAGTTACACAAAAGCTTTTCACTGTACCTCGGTACACGTGGCAATAAACCAAACTGAACTTGTATTTTATATATAATATTTTGCTTGTCTGACATTGTCAGATGCTGTGAATTCATTCTTATTCATTTGTTTAATTTGTGTATAAACTAGCAAAATGTTTGGGGTTTATTTACTGCTCAATGAAGTGGCTTTTAAAGTATTCTGGTGACTAACTAAATTACTTTGTATACTTCATGCTGAAGAACAAAAATTTCTTTTTTTTAATTGAGAATTAAAAGGCTGCCTCTTTTCCACTAATAAAAAAAACACTTGCTAATGAAATCACATTGATTTTGAAAGTGTAATAAACGAGAAAGCAATTTCCTTAGTAGCTCTTTAATTATACAGAACACATCAAGTCATCTGTTCCTCGTTCAATGAGAAAATTCACCTCCTAAAGGTCAATTTCACAGACATCTTCCTGAAACTTTAATGACTGAGCATAGATTAAATCAACTTTCATTTTGGATAATCCCGTTTCAATCCCTGTTCCTGGCACTGTCTTAATTAAGCGGGATTCTGTTTGTACAAGAAGGAACTGCAGATGCTGGTTTACACCGAAGGTAGACAGAAAAAACTGGATTGACTCAGGGGACATCCCAGACAGCACCTCATTAGAAAAGGAATAGGTGACATTTCGGGTCGAGACCCTTCTTCAGTCTGAAGAAGGGTCTCGACCTGAAATGTTACCTATTCCTTCAGTTTGAAGAAGGGTCTCAACCCAAAACCTCACCTATTCCTTTTCTCCAGAGATGCTGTCTGACCCGCTCAGTTACTCCAGCTTTCTGTGTCTATTCTGTTTGTATAAGCAGGGTGCCTGGACAGTTAGTGCCTTGTAATGAATCACATCTTTCCTTTATTTTTTTCTATTATTAAAAAAATATATATATATATTTATCAGAAGTACATTATATTACAACCACATACATTAGTACTCGTCACTTATATCTTCTTACAATTAATGTACTCCGTTTGTTTTTTACACTAGTAAAAGGAAAGGATGAGATTGAAAGAAAGAAGAAAGTGAAGGAAAAAGTGAGAGTGTAGAAAATGTGACAACAAGAAAGAACGAAGACCCTGTAAGAACAAAATTAAAAACAAAAGAAAAAGAGTTAAGAAATAGACCCTAGAAAAGAGGGAGAAAGAGAAAGAGGAAAAAGAGAGAAACAAATAGTTTTTATGAGCATTACGCAAATGGGACATACCAACTCTCCAACTATCATCCCCCATTACCTGACCTCAATTTTTTTTAAGGTACCTTTGCACCCTATATTTGTAATAATTCTATAAATGCAGACCACGTCAGGTGGAAGTGATCTGGTTTACCTGCCAGGAGGAGTCTTATCTCTTCTAGGTGTAATGTTTCGAACATATTTGAAATCCACATGTTTATAGTTGGTATTGGAGCCTTCTTCCAAAATTTTAGGATTAGCTTTTTTCCAGTTATTAACCCATAGTCTATTAGTTTCTTTTGAAACACATTTAGTTCTGGACCATCTTCCGTTATTCCGAAGATAATCCATTCTGCTTTGGGTATCAGTTTTATTTTAAATAATTTTGTAAAGATTTCGAAAATTTCATTCCAAAATTTTTGAATTTTTGTACAGAAAACAAATGAGTGCGCTATAGTAGCTTCTTGGGATTGACATTTATCACAAATGGATGATACATTTGGGAAAATTTTATGGATTTTAGTTTTGGAATAATATAATCTATGTAAAATTTTAAATTGTATTAAAGTGTGTCTTACATTAATCGAACATTTATGCACGTTTAATAAGTGTTCATTCCAACTTTCCTTTGAAATTTTAATAGCTAACACTTGTTCCCAATCTCTTCTGATACCCTCCATAGATGGTATTTCTACATTTAAGATAATATTATACAAATATGATATTAAGTTTGCTGATTCAGCTTTTATCTGCATTGCCTCATCCAATACATCTGCTGGGCTATTATAATGATCTTTTGTATATTTTTTCAAATAGTCGCATATTTGAAAATATTTAAAATATTGATTATTTCCGAGTTTATATTTTATTTGTAATTGTTGAAATGAAAGTAATTTTCCAGTTTCATACAAGTCACCGAACATTTTAATTCCTAGTCTATCCCAATGTGTAAAAGATTTATCTATAACGGAGGGATTAAATGAAGGGTTATTAACTATGGGTGATAAAAGTGATAAATTTCTTAATTTTAAATTTTGATTTATTTGTTTCCAAATTCGGATTCTTTTAATAGGTTCGTTAATACCTCTTATATTCCAACTACAGAATAAGATTCCTCCTAGGTTCTTTTGTTTAGTATCTTGCATTTTGAATAATTATAGTACCTTTAAATCTTGTGGTGCATCCATATCCCAGGTCTTTGGGTATTGGGGGAACTTTTGAATTTCTAAGTTTTGTTGGTATATCCATTTTACGCTTATCACTAAACACAAAACACAAACATGTGAGTTTATGTGGTAATAAAAAAAACCCGAAAAAAGTGAAAATACAGTGTCTAATATAGTCGGCACTGTAGCGAGTGTCCCACCTGTAGGTGGGAAAAAAACCTTGTTTTGACTTCCATTGTGATGTTAAACAAATAGCTCCGCTCTCTTGGTTGATCATAACATATTAAAATATTAAAACGGGGCCTCACATTCAGATATATAATACAATTTTACCCTATATATTTCATTATAACATATCATGTATATATTGCAATTTTAGCTACTAATTATTAAACAGATACTTTTGACTTCAATAATAGTCAACTGTTGGTTGAAGGGGTTAACGAGACGTGCCCCTGGACCTAAGCCAGGTGCTCATTTCTCATCCCCTCCTCCCACTTATAGATAAGGTTTCAATTTATTAAAAATTAATATTAGTATGTTAGTTCATTATTTTTAATTTTTATTTTTATTTTTATTTTTGTTAGTATTCTAATCTAACAAGTTATTAATAGGATAAATTCTTACAATTGGTTTTAATATTATAATCTAATAAACAAGTAAATGCTTCTGGTATATACCATTCCCGTCTGTTCAGCTGTTTACTCATTTTGAACAGAAAGTGTCCTTGATTCAAAATTCCAAAGATAACAGTCTAGCCATCCCCAGACAAAGCATGGCTTATAATGGTTCAGATCTGCCAAACCCCCATTTTATTTCTATTTTTCAACGACAGTTTGGGCATATTTGAACGCATCTTCAGGCTTTACAAATGACTTTTCAGAACCCTTGAAGGAAATACGCATTTTAGCTGGATTAAAAACTCCGTATCTGATCCCTTCTTTCCCTCTTAAAAGATCCTTAACCTTCTCGAATTTGTTTATTTTTTGCACAATTTCATACGGGTAGTCCCTGAATATCTTGATAGTGTCATTGTCCAGCCGCAGTTGCACACCGTATTTGATTTTGCTCATAACATCTTCCAGTTCTAAAATATCCCCGAAATTTCACAATAATATGTCGTGGATGAATTTTTCCCGCACCAGATCTTTGTTTAAATCTTGGAACATGATGAGCCACTTCGATTTTCGGTTCTTTGGAAAGATTAAGCAGTTGTTTAAGCAAGCCCATGGCAAACTCACGCACATCCTCCCCCTCGGCTCCCTCTGAGACTCCAAGAATTCTCAAATTCTGGCGTCTAGAGCGAGCTTCCAGGTCCAGGCATTTTTCTGAGACATTCCCCAGTTGAATCACCATCTGTAGTGAAGTTTGTTCATTTTCTTGCTTCATTTGCTCATGTTCTTGCCTCATTTTCGCCATGTCTTCAACCACTCGAGCCGTGTTTTTCTCCAATTCCGTAATTGGAGAAAAACACCAATTGCAGCTACTGTTTCAAGCACAGCCGTGAACCTGTCCGTAGTAGTTTCATCCATCTTGTCCATTCTCTCCGATAATCCATCTTTCACATCCTCAATTTGTTTATTCATAATGTCCAGTGGATCAATCACCTTCTGATTACCAGCATCAATAGCCTTCTGATTACCAGCATTTGAATCCTTCAGCATCTTTTCCATTTTTCCATCATATTTCCCATATTTCCCATCATATTTCCCATATTTTCCTTCATATTTTCCATCATAATTTTATTTTCATCCAAAATCTCATCTTTCATATTTTTCACTGATTTCTTCAAATCATCAAACTCTTTCTTAGCTCTTGTATCCATTTCTGCAGCCACTTCAGAGACTTCAGAGGTAACTTCACCTTCAGGCTTCTTCTGGTCTCTCAGCAGCTTTTTCACTGGTCTCTGAGTGCTCTTAGCTGGAGACAGTTTACTCATTTAAAGGGCTTTAAACCACCGTTTAAAACATCCCACTTACTGATGACGTCATCAGACCGGCGACCAGAAGCTCCGGTAAGGTTTTGAAATCCAATCCCGATTTATGGACCCGTTTTACACGATAAATCGTGAAATTTTTGGGGGGAGGAGCTAGGTGCACGTCTGTTAGTCCAACATGGCGCCACCGGAAGTCACATCTTTCCTTTATACCAGGGAGGAAAACCAACTGTTCCAAGGTCGATTTTAGGAACAAGCAAAACACGATGATGGCTCCCAACCATTTTGCTTAATAAGACCACAGTCACCATGGACAAGATATCTGCTTACATGGCTCACGACCAGAGTGTTCTATAATGAGCATCTACCAAGTAGTTCAGTTATCACACCGTAAAGGAAAATGTAGGGCCTACTCCAATTTGTGATGCCACACACCATTGGAATCATAAGCCTTGCTTTTTACTTAAGTTGATACTTACTTGAATCGATCAAAGATTTTTTAATTGCAAACTAGTTGAGTTTAGTTTAGAGATACAGCATGGAAAAAGGCCGACAAAAGGCTTTTAATTGTAACTCAGTGCAAGTGACAATAATCTAAATTAAAAAAAAAAAACATCAATTGCCCATTCACACAAGTTTTACATTATCCCACTTTCACATCCGCTCCCTACACACACTAGAGGACAATTTACATTAGCCTACCCGATGTTGGGGGAGACCAGAACCAGGGGCCACAGTTTAAGAATAAAGGGTAAGCCATTTAGAACGGAGATGAGGAAAAACTTTTTCACACAGAGGGTTGTGAATCTGTGGAATTCTCTACCTTTCAAGAGTTAGATAGAGCTCTTAAAGATAGCAGAATCAGGGGATATGGGGAGAAGGCAGGAACGGTGTACTGATTGTGGATGATCAGCCATGATCACTGTGAATGGCAGTGCTGGCTCCAAGGGCTGAATTGGCCTACTGCTGCACCTATTGCCTATTGTCTATCGTCTATTGTCTACAAACCCGTATGTTTTGAGGTTGTGGGTGGAAACCGGAGCATCCAGAGAAAACCCATGCGGTCTCAGGGAGAATGTGGAAACTTCGGCTCATCGAGTCCATGCCGACCATCGATCACTCCTTCACACTAGTTCTATGTTATCCCATTTTCTCATCCATTACTTAAGATGTTGCAGGTAAAACTGCTTTTAACTATGTTCACCTTAGAATGTAGGTATCTCCGTTAGTGTAAGTGGTTTTAGGAAGAAGAAAATATTCACTAAATATTTTTTTACATGCTGTTAAGATCGCTTTCAACAATGAACATCATGCTTTATTATTTGAACATTGTTGGAAGTATGTATGGGGTGTGGGACAACATAATTAACCCAAGTCTATTCAATGGAATGTGGGCAAAGCATCATCTCTGCTGTTTGTAAATTATATGGTTGTTGTGTCGATCTACAGTAACGTTGCTGTTTGCTAGCAAAATTCAGTTCTTAACTTGTAGGAGCAGAAATAGGCCATTCGGCCCATCAAATCTACTCTGCCATTCAATCATGGCTGATCTATCTTTCCCTCTCAACCCTATTCTCCTGCCTTCTCCCCATTACCCTTGACACCCGTACTAATCAAGAACCTACCAATCTCCACCTTAAAAATATCCATTGACGGCCTCCACATCCTTCTGTGGCAATAAATCCCACAGATTCACCACCCTCTGACTAAAGAAATTCCTCCTCATCGCCTTCCTAAAAGAACGTCGTTTAATTCTGAGGCTGTGACCTCTAGTCCTAGACTCTCCCACTCGTGGAAACATCCTCTCCACATCCACTCTATTCAACGAGGTCTCCCCTCATCCTTCTAAACTCCAGCGAGTACAGGCCCAGTGCCGTCAAACGCTCATCGTACTTTCACTCAATCACCCCTGGGATCATTCGTGATCAACTTTTTAAAAGGCAGTCAATATCATGAGTGGCTGGCATTAGTTACAGCTTCACTACACTGCACCACACAAACCATCCTGCAACTTTGAAGATTAATAGTATATAAAACTATGAGAGGCATAGGTGGGATAGACAGCCACAAACTTTATCCCAGGATGGAAAAATTAAATGCTAGAGGGCATAGATTTAAGGTGAGAGGGGCAAAGTTTAAAGGAGGTGTGTGTGGAAACTGTCCCCTCGGCCCACCGGCGCTCAAACGGCCCACCGGCCCTCAAACGGCCCACCGGCCCTCAAACGGCCCACCGGCCCTCAAACGGCCCACATACGGCCCACCGGCCCTCAAACGGCCCACCGGCCCTCAAACGGCCCACTGGCCCTCAAACGGCCCACCGGCCCTCAAACGGCCCACCGGCCCTCAAACGGCCCACATACGGCCCACCGGCCCTCAAAACGGCCCACAAACGGCCCACCGGCCCTCAAACGGCCCACCGGCCCTCAAACGTCCCTCACCTGGCTGAAGGGGCTGTTCCCATATTATGTGACTATAGCTGTTGTCTCCTACTCAGTGAGCATACGCCTCGCGGCGGCGGCGAGGAAGCCTCGTTGGTCGACCCGCAGTAGGCGGTCGATGAGGGCGTGGGGAACCACCGGGTGGGGGGGGGTGGGAGGAGGAACAATGGAGGAGCCGGCGTGGGCCACCATGAGGAAGGGGATGGAGGAAGAACAATGGTGGAGCCGGCGTGGGGGACCTCTGTGATAGGGGGGGAGGGGAGGGGGGAGAACAAAGGAGGAGCCGGCAAGGGGGAGGACCACCATGAGGGGGAGCGGAGGGGGAAGAACAATGGAGGTCTGGCGAGGGGGAACCACCGTGAGGAAGGGGAGGGAGGAAGAACAATGGTGGAGCCGGCGTGGGGGGATCTCTGTAATTGGGGGGGGGGAGAACAAAGGAGAAGCCGGCGGGGGTACTTTGTAACTTTGTCCGTGCCCTTTATGTGGTGAAGATTTTCATACCTTGGGTATGCAAGCAAAGAATTTCACCGTGACTTATTACATGTTACAATAAAGTATTCCATTCCATTACAATGAAAATCAGAAAAATAATGTTTGGTGTGAATTGTACCGTAAATGTGCGTGCACTGCTAGATGTGCTGACTATATATAGATCATTATTATGAAATCTCAAGTACCTGCATAATGGTAGGTAGACACTAGGCTCCAAATTGCAAGGAGATTAACAATTTGTATGCGTTTTTACTTGGATCTTGAAATTGAAATAATCAGTAATTAAGAAATACAAGACGTGGAATGTGTATAAGGAATTTTTTATAAGCATCGGTGAATTAGGTAAATCAATTTGTGGGATAAATGATAATTGCTTTGGTTGTGTTTAAATATGTTTTCTGTAATATTGAGAAGGCTCAATATTTACATCAGCAAAAATGATGATTATTTTGTCATGTTGTATCATAATAGTGATATACCTCCGAACCCCATTCAGTTCCTAGAAACATAGAAAAATAGGTGCAGGAGTAGGCCATTTGGCCTTTGAGCCAGCACCGCCATCAATATGATCATGGCTGATCATCTCAAATCAGTACCCAGTTCCTGATTTTTCCTCATATCCAATGATTCCTTTAGTCCAAAGAGCTAAATCTAACTTTCTCTTGAAAACATCCAGTGAATTGGCCTCCACTGCTTCTGTGGCAGAGCATTCCACAGATTCACAACTCTCTTGGTGAATGGTTTTCCTCAACTCAGTCCTACATGGCCTGCCCCTTATTCTTAAACTGTGAACCCTGGTTCTGTACTCCCCAACATTGGGACCACTTTGCCTGCATCTAGCCTGTCCAAACCTTTAAGAATTTAATATGGTACTGATTGTGGATGATCAGCCATGATTATATTGAATGGCGGTGCTGGCTCGAAGGACAAATGGCCTACTCTTTCACCTATTGTCTATTGAGATTCACAAACAGTATTCTTTCTGCCTACTTCCAAAGAACACATACAAGACCCCAGGTCCAGGAATACTGAGGTTCGTTGGAATATTGGCCCTTTCTCATGATTCAATTGTTTTCTAATTGACTGTTTGCTTAAATCAAATACATCAGCGGCATTCAAGCTATTCACAATTTAATATGTTTTCTGCTTTTTTTAATACGCGATACGTTCTGCTTTACCGAGGCGAGGATTTGAAATTGGATCTTCAGAGGTGGCAATAAAAGTGACTTCAAAAACGTGGTTTGGATTTGTTTCTTCTGTAGACAAAATCTGCCCTTGAGTAGTATCCATGACAACGCATTTTTCAATGAAGATATTTTGAAGTGTGTCACATTCATAAGTAAGCAGATTCAGGGTTTCAACATTCAAAGGTATTGAAAGAACCCAATAAATTATAAAACAGATAGGTTGTCCAGAGTATGAACTTAGACTGTCAGAATCATAGAGCTGAAGTGTTAATAAAATTGCTCAGTCTTTGTTCATTTGTCATAAATTACTTGTTCTTTGTTGAGAATGAGCAGCCATTTCCATATCTTCGAAATGAAATGTAATAAGGTCTATGATTCTTGATCATCAGATGCACTCAAACATTTTTATCTGAAGTAATCAGGAGCTTTAAAGTCCAGGATTATTTACTGATCTGAAGTAAGTGTTCCCTCTCTATATTTGACCACCACTAAATATTCCCATTCAATCTGCAATCAACCAACCAAAACAATCAGCCTATACACTAGGCAGCTTAAAACCCAGCACTATGAACAGTGAGGTAGACACAAAATGCTGGAGTAACTCAGCGGGGATAGGCAGCATCTCTGGAGAACTATGAATTGTGATTTCTCTAATTTCAAGTAACCCTTGCAGCCCCCTCTCTCTCTTTGGGGGAGGGGGAGGGTGAGCATCCTGGAGCCGGGGGAGGGGGAGGGGCTTGAGGCGGGGGCTGTCGGGTGGGGGGGGTGAGCATCCTGGAGCCGGGGAGGGGGATGGCTTGAGGCGGGGGCTGCTGGGGCGGGGGGTGTGAGCATCCTGGAGCCGGGGAGGGGGAGGGCTTGAAGCGGGTGCTGTCGGGGGGGGGGGCAGACGAGCATCCTGGAGTCAGGGGAGGGAGAGGCCAAGGGTACCCGGCGCGGCCTCTCCCCTCCCCCGTCCACGCAACGGCTCCAACCCCAGCCCAGGAGGCAGAAATTAAAATAGAGGGAAACTTACCGTGGAGCCGTCTGGTCCCTGTGTGATGGGAATAAAGATGGCCGTCTGAAATTGTGCAAAGGCCGCGCTGAGGACCCGTGGGGTGTCCTTGTGACACCTGTCAAGTAAAGATGGCAAGTGGGGGCAGGGCAAGTTGGGGCGGGGCAAGTGCGAGCGGGGTAAGTGGGGCACTGTTTTATATTTTTCATGTTTTAAACATCAATAACTTGTAAATAGACCATCAATCTGAACGAAACTTATTTAATTAAAATCACAGGACAATGGTGAGTAAGGTGGGCCAAAAATTGTAGTGCTATCGTGCACCGTTTTTGCCCAAAATACAAACCGGCAAACAATCGGTCAAACAAACAAGATGAGAGTTTTAGTAATATAGATATATGTTTACAATTCCACCAAAATAGTAATCGAAAAGATCAATGGGATGGTAAGGAAAGTGTAGCCCTCTAAATACAGACAACTCTCGCCCTCAGGAAGTCATAACTAATGTGACAACATTAATTAATTGGAGATAGACACAAAAGCTGGAGTGAAGGGCCTGACCCACTTTCACGATCTAATTCACAACCTTTTTTACTCGTGAACGTTTTTCATCATGTTGAAGAAACACCCCGACCTACTTGATGCCACGAGTACCTACCACTAGCCTCACGACTTCTACGCCTACCTACGACCTCCTACGACCTACCTACGACCTCCTACGACCTCGTGACGACCATGCTGCAAGGATGAGTCAAGGGCAAACTCGGCAGAGGTTGTGAATTAGGTCCTGAAAGTGGGACAGGCCCTTAAGGCATCATCTCTGGAGAGAAGGAATGGGTGACCCTTTTGGGTCGAGACCCTTCTTCAATTAATTGGGTCAGGTAGCTGTACTGTGGAGGTAGGGGGGGAAATATAAACGAGAGAGAGAGGGAGAGTATTTGCTAGGGTTTAACTATATATTTTCATCTGAATATGAATGAATATAACTTTAATTGTCATTCAAATATACACATAGACACAGTGCACATTGAACGAAATTTCGTTGCATTGACTCTTCCAAGTAGCAGCAGAATATACCATTTATATCAGGCGATCAGTAAAAGTGCTTAGTGTGTCCATAAAAAGTGCTTCATGTGCATAGTTAAAAAAGGAAAGTTTTTAAAAGTGGCAATGTATAAGACAGTTTTTTGCATCGGTTTGATTGTGAGTTCAATAATCTTATGGCCTGGGGGATGAAGCTGTTGCAGAACCTGGTTGTCCGGCCCTTCATGCTGCGGTACCTCCTCCCAGAGTTCAGCAGTGTAAACAGTCCATATTGTGGGTGTGTGGGGGCTCTGGTAATGCCCTTAGCTCTTGACAGACAGCGTTTGTAACCAATGTCCATGATGGAAGGAAGAGAAGTCCCAATGATTTTTTCCGCTGTCCTCACCACTCTCTGAAGGCAATTCCAGTTCGCAGCTGTACAGCCGCCGCTCCACATAGAGATGCAGCTGGTCATGACTGATTCAATGGTGCTTCTGTAGAATGTGGTGAGGATGGGAGGGTGGAGGAGGTGTGATCTTCTCATCCTGCGGAGGAAGTACAAACGCTGCTGTGCCCGTTTTACCAGAGATGTGATGTTTGTAGTCCAAGTTAAGGTATCCGTTATATGCACACCCAGGAACTTGATGCTTTTCACCTGCTCCACTGCTAAGTTGTTGATGCACAGCGGAGTGTGACTGGGCTGATTTTTCTTTCTGAAGTCGACGACAATCTCCTTGGTTTTGTCCACATTTAGGAGAAGGTTGTTCCTGCTGCACCAGCTCACCAGCTGCTCCACCTCCTCTCTGTATGCCTGGTCGTCGTTGTTGCGGATGAGGCCCACTACTGTTGTGTCATCCGCGTATTTGATGATATGGTTAGTAGTGGACCTGGCGACACAGTCATGTGTCATCAATGTGAAGAGCAGCGGACTCAGGACACAGCCCTGAGGGGAGCCGGTGCTCAGTGTGATGACCGAGGAGGTGTTCTTCCCCACCCGCACAGACTGGGGTCTTTCAGAAAGGAAATCCAGGATCCAGTTGCATAGTGTGGTATTGAATCCTAGGTGTGCCAGTTTGCTCACCAGATGCTGGGGGATTATCGTATTGAATGCTGAGCTGAAGTCAACAAACAGCATCCGCACGTTGGTGTTCTTCTCCTCCAGGTGTTGTAGGCTCAGGTGGACTGCAGAGGAGATAGCATCCTCTGTGGAGTGGTTCAGGCGATAAGCAAACTGGAACGGGTCAAAACTGGGGGGTAGTTTAGAGACCATGTGCTGCTTAATAAGTCTCTCAAAGCACTTCATTATTATTGGTGTGAGTGCTACGGGGCGGTAATCATTCAGGCAGGTTATTGTAGACTTTTTGGGAATTGGCATGATGGTGGCTGTCTTGAAACATGATGGAACAATGGCTCTCTGATTCCTTGTGGGCTTTTGACTATCCATCAAGCAAAAATTCTCACAACAGCCATAAATATGGACTCCATATGTCAGGTATGAAATTACAGCCCAAGGTTATGGTAATAATCAAAAGCAATTGAGTTAAAGATCATTAAAAATGCACATAGCGTTCCATGTTAATTTGCTCCTTTCAACAACAAGCTGGAGAGGGTGCAGAGAAGATTTACGAGGATGTTGCCAGGACCCAAGGGCCCGAGCTCTAGGGAGAGGTTGAGCGGGCTGGGAATGTATACGCTGGAGTGCTGGAGGATGAGGGGTGATTGTATAGAGGTGTACAAAATCATGAGAGGAATAGATCGGGTAAAGTCTTTTGCCCAGAGTAGGGGAATCAAGAACCATAGGACAAGGGTTTAAGGCGTGAGGGGTAAAAGATTTAATAGGAACCTGGGGGGTAACCTTTGCACACAAAGAGTGGTAGTTGTATGGAATGAGCTGCCAGAGGAGGTAGTTGAGGCAGGGACTATCGCAATGTTTAAGGAACATTTAGACAGGTACATGGGCAGGACTGATTTAGAGGGATATGGACCAAACGCAGGCAGGTGGGACTAATGTAGATGGGACATGTTGGCTGGTGTTTCCATGCTGTGAGACTCTATGACTCAGACTTGTAGTTTGTACTTTCTCATCTGTAATGTAACTCCATTGTGAATATATAATTCCATTGAAACTCCCCGATACCTTATTCGTGTAGCACCAGTGTAACTATTGAAATTGTGATGGAGTACAAGAAATAGACAATTGAGACAATAGACAATGGGTGCAGGAGTAGGCCAATCGGCCCTGCGAGCCAGCACCGCCATTCAGTGTGATCATGGCTGATCATCCACAATCAGTACCCCATTCCTGCCTTCTCCCTATATCCCTTGATTCAGCTATCTTTAAAGGCTCTGTCTTACGTGTTTGCGGTCATCGGCGGTGAAGCACGGCTTCGCCTGTAGAGTGGACCGCACGGCAACGGCGAGAGCGCCGGGCCTATCCACGGGAGCGCCGCACGGATGCTGCGCGGTGGCCGAGTGATTCAAATACGGCTGGTCCCACGTTCTTGCGGTAAGTAAAAAAAAGGGCGGGCCGACTGCGATGACGTCGGCCCGCCGCACGTGACTCACGAGCGGCGGCTGTGTCGGCGGCCGTCCTGATCGCGGCGCTGTAGCGGTGGCTGTGCCTGCGGCCGTGCCGCACACGTGCCTCACTGGTGGAGGCTGTGGCGGTGCAAGTTTGATGCACGGCGCTCGAGCCACACGGGCGGCGGCCGTGCGGGCGGCCGTGCCGCACTCGTGCATCACTGGTGGAGGCTGTGCGGTAGGAAAATATTTATCAACAGTGTAGGTTTTATTTTAGCACCGTGCGGTGTTGGGAACAACACCGCACGGCCCCGGAATTGTGCGTTCTCACGAGTGCGCGGTCTATGGCGGCAGATTCTTCCCGTTTCGCCGCCAATGACCGCAGACTCGTGAGACAGGCCTTTAAGAGCTCTATAATTCCAAATTGTGACTTTGTAACTATTAACAAATATGAAAGAGCTGAATCAAATGCTAGACAGGAAATGGGAAAATACATTTTCTTAATTCAGGGCACAGTGGTGTAACTGGTGGAGTTGCTGCCTCACAGCGCCAGAGGCCCGGGTTCGATCCTAACCTCGGGTGGTCTCTGAGTGGAGTTTGCACGTTCTCCCTGTGACCACGCGGGTTTCCTCTGAGTGCGTCAGCTACCGCCCACATCCTAAAGACGTGCGGGTTTGCAGGTTTGCAGGTTAATTAGTTGCTGTAAAATTTCCCCTAGTGTGAAGGGAGTGTATGAGAAAGTGGGACAACAGAGAACTAGTGTGAATGCGAGATCAATGGTTGGCGTGGACTAGGTGGGCCGAAGGGCCTGTTTCCATATTGTATCTCCAAACTAAACTAAAAAGAGGGGAAGGAGAGATGCAAGCCTTAATGTTAGAATAAAGGAGGGAAAATAGAAGTTATTGTGATTAAATTCATGGCTTTCTTTAAGGTACCACATATAATATAATAAGTAAATAATATAGTAGTTCATAACAGATATTAGCACCGTTAAGTTTTATGAGAACAGTTTGGTGCTTAGA
>JAXLNO010005865.1:0-94893 GCA_038087875.1 Malacoraja senta
GACACTCGGGCTCCCGCATCACCCCGTTGTCCCGCAAGGTCGTTTTGGTGACTTTGGGGAGTATTTGGGGCAAATGGTTTGGAAATGAGACAGAAATCGGCCTGCAAGGCCACATTAAGTGTGGATATAATGTGAGTTATAAAGTGGGGGGAACCGCCTGCCAGCGCCTGTGCATGCTCCCCTGCTGCATTCAAGGGAATGCATGCATCACTGGCTGCATTGCTGACACCCCCGCTCCATGGTAGCGCTTTTATCTTTACCTGCTCTTCACAGCTGCATTCCGAGACGCTTTCGGCGGGACGGGGGGACGATTTAGGGCGGCGCACTGGGGCTGGCAAAGCGGGACGTCGGGTCTCAGGCGTCCGGGTAGAGGGCGAAACGCCGCATGTTGGTTCCGGGGTGTTTTTTTGGTGCATTGAGGGTGGGATGGAGAGGAAATGGAGGGGGGAAGGAGGGAGTGAGGGGGGGAAGGAGGGATAGAGGGAATGAGTGTGAGAGAAAGTTTGGGAAAGTTTTGAAAAGTTTTGAGAAACATTTGAGAAAGTTTGAGAAAGCTTTGAGAATGTTTTGAGAACGTTTTGAAGGGAGAGAGGGAGAAAGGGAGGAATGAGGGAGAGAGGGAAGAGGGAGAGGAGAGAGGGAAGAGAGAGAAAAGAGGAGAGAGAGAGAGAGAGAGAGAGAGAGAGAGAGAGAGAGAGAGAGAGAGAGAGAGAGAGAGAGAGAGAGAGAGAGAGAGAGAGAGAGAGATGAGAGAGAGAAGAGAGAGAGAGAGAGAGAGAGATAGATGAGAGAGAGAGAGAGAGAGAGAGAGAGAGAGGGGGATGAGGGAGAGAGGGAGGGAATGAGTGAGAGAAAGTTTGGGAGAGTTTTGAAAAAGTTTTGAGAACGTTTTCAGAAAGTTTTGAAGGGAAAGAGGGAGAGAGGGAAGAGAGGGAGAGAGGGGAGAGACGGAGGGAATGAGTGTGAGAGAAAGTTTGGGAGAGTTTTGAGAAAATTCTGAGAACGTTTTGAGAAAGTTTTGAAGGAAGAGAGGGAAGAGAGAGAGGGGAGAGAGGGAAGAGATGGAGCGAGGAAGAAGAGAGCGAGAGAGAGAGAGGGATGAGGGAGAGAGGGAGGGAATGAGTGTGAGAAAGTTTGGGAGAGTTTTGAGAAAGTTTTGAAAAGTTTTGAGAAATTATTGAGAAACCTTTGAGAAACTTTTGAGAAAGTTTTGGCGGGAGGAGAGAGGGAAAGAGGGAAGAGGGAGAGGGAAGAGATGGACGAGGGAGAGAGAAGTATTCACTCTCCCTCCCTCTCTGGTCATCACGATGGCGCAGCGGTAGAGTTGCTGCCTCACGGCGCCAGAGACCCCGGTTCCATCCCGACCACGGGCGCTGTCTGTACGGAGTTTGCACGTTCTCTCCCCTTGACCTGCGTGGGTTTTCTCCGGGCGCTCCGGTTTCCTCCCACCAGGGCCGGATTTACGTATGAGCCAGACAAGCTTAAGTTTAGGGCCGCGAGATCTAGGGAGGCCTCGGCCGAGGTGTATAAAACTTTTGACATAGGGGCGTTGTTACGAACCTACCATCAGTGGTGCTGTGCTTGCGATTCAGGAGGCTTTGGTGTTGTAGGGTGGCGATTAAAATGCAGGTGAGGTTTATATTCGTTGTGGAGAGGACATAGAAACATAGAAAATAGGTGCAGGAGTAGGCCATTCGGCCCTTCGAGCCTGCACTGCCATTCAATATGATCATGGCTGATCATCCAACTCAGTATCCTCTACCTGCCTTCTCTCCATACCCCACTGATCCCTTTAGCCACAAGGGCAACATCTAACTCCCTCTTAAATATAGCCAATGAACTGGCCTCAACTACCTTCTGTGCAGAGAATTCCACAGATTCACCACTCTCTGTGTGAAAAATGTTTTTTCTCATCTCGGTCCTAAACGATTTCCCCCTTATCCTTAAACCGTGACCCCTTGTTCTGGACTTCCCCAACATCGGGAACAATCTTCCTGCATCTAGCCTGTCCAACCCCTTAAGAATTTTGTAAGTTTCTATAAGATCCCCCCTCAATCGTCTAAATTCTAGCGAGTACAAGCCAAGTCTATCCAGTCTTTCTTCATATGAAAGTCTTGACATCCCAGGAGTCAGTTTGATGAACCTTCTCTGTACACCCTCTATGGCAAGAATGTCTTTCCTCCTCAGATTTGGACACCAATACTGTACGCAATACTCCAGGTGTGGTCTCACCAAGACCCAGTACAACTGCAGTAGAACCTCCCTGCTCCTATACTCAAATCCTTTTGCTATGAATGCTAACATACCATTCGCTTTCTTCACTGCCTGCTGCACCTCCATGTCTACTTTCAATGACTGTATACCATGACACCCAGGTCTCGTTGCATCTCCCCTTTTCCTAATCGGCCACCATCGCCTCAGTCCACTCACCTGCCTTCCTCCGGCCCCAACCCCCATCCCTGCCGTGTGTTCACCATCCCCCCTGACCTACCCCTCTCAGATACCGAACGGTCTGTCCTCAGCAGAGAGCCTCACCTATCTCCCCCCCTCCGTCCCCACCTCAATGTGTTCCGTGCCCCACCGCGATTTGGAGCACTACTTCCGTAGCCTCCGCCTCACAGCGTTCTTCCATGGAAGGAGTCCTCGCCCCCATTGATGATCCCTTTTTTCCGTCTCCAACTGACCCCATCCTCTTGGAACCTTCCCCCTTCATGGCCATTGGGATAGTCGATGGCGGAGTTGAAGGGAAAGAGAGTAAAGGAGGGTTTATAACCCCAGAATTAACGGGAAAGGAAGCTCACAAAGGGATAGGAGAGTTCTGGCCAAGTGGAATAGGGATCGATGTGAAAGGTGAGATGAGTAAGGAATAAAAAGTATTGTATATGAATCGCGCGAAGTATAAGAAGTAAAGTAGATGAGCTTGAGGCTCAGTTAGAGGTGGTAGATATGACATTGTGCGGATTACTGAGACGTGGCTGCAGGAGGATCGGGCCTGGGAACTTAATATTTAGGGTTATACATCCTATAGAGAAAGGACAGGAGGGTGTGGGCAGAGGAGGGGGGGTTAGCTCTGCTGGTGAGGGAGGGAATTTAGTCCCTTGCGAGGAAGACATAGGGACATGACGAAGTAGAGTCACTAGTGGATTGAGTTGACGGAATTATAAAGGCAGAGAGACACTAATTGGTGTTATCTACAGACCCCCAAATAGTAGCCAGGATTTAGGGTGTAAGTTGCAGCAGGAGTTAAAACTGGCATGTAACAAAATTAATGCCACTATGGTGATGGGGGATTTCAATATGCAGGTTGACTGCGAAAATCAGGTTGGTTCAGGACCCCAAGAAAGAGAGTTTGTAGAATGCTCCGAGATGGATTCTTAGAGCAGCTTGTAATGGAGCCGACCAGAGAAAAGGCAATTCTGGATTTAGTGTTGTCCAATGAACCAGATATGATAAGAGAAGTCGAGGTAAAGGAACCGTTTGGAGGTAGTGATCATAATATGATTAGATTTAATCTGCAATTTGAGAAGGAGAACGTTAAATCGGAAGTGGCAGTGATGCAGTTGAACAAAGGGGACTATGAAGGCATGAGAGGGAGCGGCCAAAGTAGACTGGAAAGGGATCCTAGCAGGATGACGGTGGAACAGCAATGGCAGGAATTTCTGGCCATAATCCGGGAGACGCAGGATCATTTCATTCCAAGAAGTAAGAAAGATTCTAAGGGGAGAAGGAGGCAACCGTGGCTGACAAGAGAAGTTAGGGATAGAATAAAACTAAAAGAAAAGATGTATAAGACAGCAAAGAGTAGCCGGAAGCCAGAGGGGTGGGAAACTTTCATAGGACAACAGAGGAAACAAAACAGGCAATACGGGCTGAAAAGATGAAGTACGAGGGGAAGCTGGCCAGGAATATAAAGAAGGACAGTAAAAGCTACTTTAGATATGTTAAGGGAAAAAGATAGCAAAGTCAAATGTGGGTCCCTTGAAGGCAGACACACGTGGAATTATTATGGGTAACAAGGAAATGGCAGAAGAGTTGAACAGGTACTTCGGATCTGTCTTCACTAAGGAAGACACAAACAATCTCCCAGATGTACTGGAGGACAGAGGGACCTAAGGGGGTAGAGGAACTGAAAGAAATTGTCATTAGGCGGGATATTAGTATTGGGTAGGCTAATGGGACTGAAGGATGATAAATCCCCTGGGCCTGATGGTCTGCATCCCAGGGTCCTCAGGGAAGTGGCTCCAGAAATAGTGGACGCATTGGTGATCATTTTCCAATGTTAAATAGATTCAGGATCAGTTCCTGTGGATTGGAGGATAGCTAATGTTATCCCACTTTTCAAGAAAGGAGCGAGAGACAAAAAGGGGAATTACAGACCAGTTAGCCTGACTTTGGTGGTGGAAAGATGCTGGAGTCAATTATTAAAGAGGTAATAATGGGGCATTTGGAAAGCAGTAAAAGGATTAGTCCAAGTCAACATGGATTTATGAAAGGAAATCATGCTTGACTAATCTTCTGGAATTTTTTCAGGATGTGACAAGTAGGATGGATGAAGGGGTGCTAGTGGATGTAGTGTATCTAGACTTTCAGAAAGCTTTTGATAAGATCCCGCACGGGAGAATGGTGACTAAAATTAGAGCACATGGTATTGGGGGTAGGGTGTTGACATGGATAGAAAATTGGTTGGCAGACCGGAAGCAAAGGGTAGGAGGTGAACGGGTCCTTTTCAGAATGGCAGGCAGTGGCGAGTGGAGTGCCGCAAGGCTCGGTGTTGGGGCCGCAAATGTTTACCATATATATTAATGATTTGGAAGCAGGGAATTAGGAGCAACACTAGCAAGTTTGCGGATGATACAAAGCTGGGTGGCAGTGTGAACTGTGAAGAGGATGTTAGGAGGTTGCAGGGTGACCTGGACAGGTTCAGTGAGTGGGCAGATGTGTGGCAGATGCAGTATAATATAGATAAATGTGAGGTTATCCACTTTTGGTGGCAAAAACAAGGGGAGAGATTATTATCTCAATGGGGTTAGGTTAGGTAAGGGTGAGGTGCAGCGAGACCTGGGTGTCCTTGTACACCGGTCACTGAAAGTTGGCGTGGAGGTACAGCAGGCAGTGAAGAAAGCTAATGGAATGTTGGCCTTCATAACAAGAGGATTTTAGTATAGGAGTAAAGAGATTCTTCTGCAGTTGTATAGGGCTCTGGTGAGACCACATCTGGAGTATTGTGTACAGTTTTGGTCTCCTAATTTGAGGAAGGACACCCTTGTGATTGAGGCAGTGCAGCGTAGGTTCAGGAGATTGACCCCTGGGATGGCGGGACTGTCATATGAGGATAGATTGAAAAGACTAGGCTTGTATTCACTGGAGTTTGGAAGGATGAGGGGGTATCTTATAGAAACATATAAAATTATAAAAGGACTGGACAAGCTAGATGCAGGAAAAATGTTCCCAATGTTGGGCGAGTCCAGAACCAGGGCCCACAGTCTTAGAATAAAGGGGAGGTCATTTAAGACTGAATTGAGAAAAACATTTCAACCCAGAGAGTTGTGAATTTGTGGAATTCCTCTCCTCAGCCTCCTCGCCGAAGACTCGCGAGCCAAAGACTCACTTTTCTCACAGGGCACTTCCCTCACAAGGCCGCTGCCTCACTGCCTCTCCCTAAGGGCCGTCTTGCTTATATTCAGTTATATACGTTATATAAAGTTATATGGAAGCATACATAGCAGCAGATGTCAACTATTTTACGTAATCATTATAAACATGTCCGAGAAGCTACATCTTGAAAATATTTAGAAACATAGAATATAGGTGCAGGAGTAGGCCATTCGGCCCTTCGAGCCTGCACCGCCATTCAATATGATCATGGCTGATAATCCAACTCAGTATCCTGTACCTGCCTTCTCTCCATACCCCCTGATCCCTTTAGCCACAAGGGCCACATCTAACTCCCTCTTAAATATTGCCAATGAACTGGCCTCAACTACCTTCTGCGGCAGAGAATTCCAGCGATTCACCACGCTCTGTGTGAAAAATGTTTTTCTCATCTCGGTCCTAAAAGACTTCCCCCTTATCCTTAAACTGTGACCCCTTGTTCTGGACTTCCCCAACATCGGGAACAATCTTCCTGCATCTAGCCTGTCCAACCCCTTAAGAATGTTGTAAGTTTCTATAAGATCCCCCCTCAATCTTCTAAATTATAGCGAGTACAAGCCGAGTCTATCCAGTCTTTCTTCATATGAAAGTCCTGACATCCCAGGAATCAGTCTGGTGAACCTTCTCTATACTCTCTCTATGGCAAGAATGTATTTCCTCAGATTAGGAGACCAAAACTGTACGCAATACTCCAGGTGTGGTCTCACCAAGACCCTGTACAACTGCAGTAGAACCTCCCTGTTCCTCTACTCAAATACTTTTGCTATGAATGCTAACATACCATTCGCTTTCTTCACTGCCTGCTGCACCTGCATACTTACTTTCAATGACTGGTGTACCATGACAACCAGGTCTCGTTGCATCTCCCCTTTTCCTAATCGGCCACCATACAGATAATAGTCTACTTCCTGTTTTTGCCACCAAAGTGGATAACCTCACATGTATCCACATTATACAATTCAAAGCGTATTATTTTGTGTTAGATTGTAGTTTAAATTATTGTCATTCACAACTGCATAAGGCCATTAAACTAATTATCTTCCTTGAGTGATGTGATGCAAGAATAGTTCATGATTTGCCCTAAAAGATAATACATTTTCATAAAGTTTACAGTAAAATCTGGAATAACCCAACTGCACGTTTTAATGGTCTGCTAAAAAGCTTTTAACATGTACTTCCTAATTCGTTTCCAGAGACCCTACTCACTTTCACACATCTGCAGCCTGCTGTAACAGCCTTAACTGCATTGGCATCTGGATATGGAGACAGCTGTCTCCGTGAAACAGAAACAGCAGTGGATGAAGGGAGAGAGAGAGGCTCAGAGACATGGGTCTGTAGTAAAGTTTACCCTTTGATGTAGATTCTTATTTGTATGTTAATGGTGTTTTTGCCCTGTTTGAGATAGTTTTCATTTTGTTTGCATACTCCCACATTTTGTAGTGGGTGATAGTTAAACACCTTTTAAATAATCCATGTGATTCTCACCGTTTGCTTACTTTTGTACACAATAAAAGAGAGTTCTATGTTCTCAAAATAAAATTGATGTCTGCAAGTCTTCATTTTAATATAATTCCATAGTATCATGACTTTAATGTACTATTTCCTTCATCATGAAACACCAAATAGAGGATGCGATCTACTCACATCTTACATCTCACAATCATTTGCTGTGCCTTTTAAATGTAATACAACTTTACCTCAGAAAATAAGACAAACTGCACTGTGAATGTGAAACAGTCTTTATTCATCTTGTTCAATAAATAAAGGCCATTTGTACACATCTTGATAAATGGAGCACCACAGCAAACAACGGTGGTTTGCAATAGGCCTTACCGTACTTCAATTAGCAAATGAAACACAAAGAAGTTTTTCCAGTATTTCTTATCATTCAGCTGACAAATGAAGTACCAGCCTACATTCTGACAATAAAACAGACAATGCAATGAATTCAAGGGCTATGTTTGCAGATCTACCTACACTAATCAGACCAGCAGATGCATGATCAATACTGCTTTATGAACAGACATCTGCAGTGAAATTATTTACACAAAAATGAAAATAAAAATCCACACTTAAACTGAAATCAAACAAAGTCAGCAGGATTTAAACTAAACATAGCATTCACTGATCTTGTCTGCATGTGGGTTCTCCACATGCACTGGTGTACCTTTTGTCTGCTGTCCCTCAAATGACTTAGTTCTGCCACTGCACTGCCCAGTGCTGAGTTATAGTATGAGCAGAGATGGTCTCTCTGCTCTTTTGCACTCTTAAGGGCCTGTCCCACTTAAACAAGTTACTAAGCAGACCAGCCATGTAAAAAGCCATGCTGGCTATCCCTAATTAGCCCATTTTCTTCCAAATGGGAGTAAATCCTATCTTGAAGAATCCTCTTCAATACCTTCCGTACCACTGATGTGACGCTCACGAGTCAGGATGAAGAGTACAAATTACAGCAGGAGATACAATCAGCATGTAGGAAAGGCCATGTTACAGGGAATTTCAATATGCAGGTAGACTGGGAAAATCAGGCTGGTACTGGATCCTAAGAGAAGGAATTTGTAGTGTGCCTGCAAGATGGCTTCTTAGAGCGGCTTGTGGATGAGCCTACCAGGGAAAAGGCAATTCTGGATTCGGTGTTGTGCAAGAACTGGATTTGATTATGGCGCTTGAGGTAAAGGAACCCCTGAGAATTTGTGACATAATATGATAAAATTCAACCTGCAGTTTGAGAAGAAGAAATCAGATGTGACAGCATTACTGTGGAGTCAAGGTAACTGTAGAGGGATAAGTAAGAAGGTGGCTATTCTTGAGTGCTCCAAGCAATAATGATTGTGGAACAGCAATGGCAGAAGTTTCTGAGAATAATTTGGAAGTTGCAGGATCTTTTTATCCCAGAGAGGAAGAGGCTGACTAAAGGCGCTGTCCCACTTGGGCCACCTAATCCGCGATGGCAGTAAAAATACAACTCCTTCTGTTTGCAGCAGGCCTTTTGCTTCTGCAGCCTAGGCAGATGGGCAAGAACAAGGGTGAAGAGGAAGCACAAGAAGAGGTCTCAGTGGGTGAAGCCCCTCTTGCAAAGAAGATTCAGGCTTGGATAGTATGAGAACCTGATAAATGTGCTACATGAGGAGGATTTGTCCGCTTTAAAAACGTTACAAGAATACCCCCTGACCTGTTTAATGACAAACATGGGCCCTCTGCTGAGAAAGCCACAGGAACCAGACCTGCGCCTAGCCAATACCCTCCGCTGTGGGCCAAATGGATTCTTGGGGTGACAGCTCAGTCACTCAAGCCTGATGTGCTGGCAGCTCACTCACGGTTGGTGGGCGAGCAGTTGACTCACGGCTAATCCTTGAAATTCCATTTCAAGCAGGGTGCAAGGCCACCAAATTCAAATGCAGTTTCATGCCATTTCAAGCAGGGTGCAAGGCCACCAAATTCAAATGCAGTTTCATGCCATTTCAAGCAGGGTGCAAGGCCACCGAATTCAAGTGCAGTTACCTACCACTTCATTTCAAAGCAGTTACCACCACCAACAACCGTTTGCAGTGGGACAATTCTGGATTTAGTGTTATGTAATGAACCGGATTTGATAAAGGACCTCGAGGTTAATGAGCCATTAGGAGGCAGTGACCATAACATGGTCAGGTTTAATCTACAATTGGAGAGGGAGAAGAGTAGATCGGAGGTGTCCGTGTTGCAGTTGAATAAAGGGGACTATGGGGCCATGAGGGAGGAGCTGGCCAAAGTTGACTGGAAAGATGCACTAGCAGGGATGACAGTGGAACAAACATGGCAGGTGTTTCTAGGAATAATACAGAAGGTGCCGGATCAGTTCATTCCTCAGAGGAAGAAAGATTCCAAGGGGAGAAAGGGACGACCATGGCTGACAAGGCACGTCAGGGACAATATAAAAATTAAAGCGAAGAAGTACAATGTAGCAAAGATGAGCGGGAAGCAAGAGGATTGGGTAATAATAATAATAATAATAAGTTTATTT
Organism: Malacoraja senta; assembly: GCA_038087875.1. Classification (NCBI taxonomy): domain Eukaryota; kingdom Metazoa; phylum Chordata; class Chondrichthyes; order Rajiformes; family Rajidae; genus Malacoraja; species Malacoraja senta. The sequence continues at coordinate 9,653 of JAXLNO010005865.1, forward strand.
ATATAGCACATTTTCCAATTGATTTGAATCAAAAGCCAAAGTGCTTTACAGTTACTAACCATACAAATAATAAAAAGGGATAGAAAAAATGATAACACACTATAAGAGATTTTACACAAACACGAACATCCCCCCACAGTAGAATCTCCACTCTCCACTGTGAGGGAAGGCACCAAAATGTCCAGTCCTCCTCCTCCTCCTAGTCCACGCGAGGTCGGGGCCAGTTTGAGGCCACTGCAGCCAGTCGCCGCAACGGCAGCCCGATGTTGTTTGCCCACCCGCATCGGGTGGAAAAGTCCTCAGCAGCTTGGAAATGTCTGGAGCGGCCGCTCCTTCCCCGGAGACTGCGACGCCCGTGGATTTCAGGCCGCGCCGGTTGGAGACTCGACTCCGCGGTGTCGCCCTCAAACCGCAGACCGCAGACTGCGGCTGCCCGATGTTGGTGGTCGGCGGCCACAGCACTCCGGAGCGGCGACCCGGCAAGGCATCGCCCGCTCCCTGCTGATGTCCCAGCGCTGTGCCGCCGAAGCTGTGGTCCCCGGCAGGAAACGCCGTTCCAGCCCGATGGAAGGCCGCATGGGGAGACCGGAGACGCGATTTGGAGGAAATCCGCATCTCTGACCAGGTAGGACTGGGGTTAAAACAGTTCCCCCCCCCCGACATAGAAAGAATAGACTCCAAAAAATAAATGTTCAGACAATAAAAGAGTTAGAGGACGGACTGCAGGCAGGCGGCCATACAAACGGCGCCCACTCCTGCACATCCGCCATCTTTAATGTTTAAAGAACAACAGAAGATACGGGGAGAAAAGATGAGGTACGAAGGTAAGCTAGCCAAGAATATAAAGCAGGATAGTAAAAGCTTCTTTAGGTATGGGAAGAGGAAAAAATTAGTAAAGACCAAAGTTGGACCCTTGAAGACCGCAAAGTTGAATTTATTATGGGGAACAAGGAAATGGCAGATGAGTTGAACAGGTACTTTGGATCTGTCTTCACTAAGGCGGACACAAACAATCTTCCTGATATAGTAGTGGCCAGAGGATCTGGGGTGACAGAGGAACTGGAGGAAATCCACATTAGGCAGTCCACACATAGACTGGGAAACACATTCTGTAAAAGGGCTGGATGGTTTGGAGTTTGTAAAATGTGTGCAAGATAGTTTTTTTGCAGCAATACATAGAGGTACCTACTAGAGAAGGGGCAGTGCTGGACCTCCTGTTAGGAAATGAGACAGGGCAGGTGGCGGAGGTATGCGTCGGGGAGCACTTCGGGTCCAGTGATCACAATACCATTAGTTTCAATATAATTATGGAGAGGGTCAGAACTGGACCTAGGGTTGAGATTTTTGTTTGGAGAAAGGCTAACTTTGAGGAGATGCGAAAGGATTTAAAAGGAGTGAATTGGGACATGTTGTTTTATGGGAAGGATGTAGAAGAAAAATGGAGGACATTTAAGGGTGACATTTTAAGAGTACAGAATCTTTATGTCCCTGTTCGGTTGAAAGGAAATAGTAAAAAATGGAAAGAGCCATGATTTTCAAGGGAAATTGGACTCTAGGTTCTGAAAAAGAGAGAGATCTACAATAATTATAGGCAGCATGGAGTAAATGAGGTGATTGAGGAGTATAAAGAATGTAAAAAGAATATTAAGAAAGAAATTAGAAAAGCTAAAAGAAGATATGAGGTTGCTTTGGCAAGTAAGGTGAAAGTAAATCCAAAGGGTTTCTACAGCTATATTAATAGCAAAAGGATAACAAGGAATAAAATCGGTCCATTAGAGAGTCAGAGTGGACAGCTATCTGTAGAGCCAAAAGAGATGGGGGAGATATTGAACAATTTCTTTTCTTCGGTATTCACGAAGGAGAAGGATATGGAATTATGTGAGGTAAGGGAAACGAGCAGAGTAGCAATGGAAACTGTGAGATTCAAAGAAGAGGAGGTGCGGACACTTTTGAAAAATATGAAAACGGATAAGTCTCCAGGTCCTGACAGGATATTCCCTAGGACATTGAGGGAAGTTAGTGTAGAAATAGCAGGGGCTATGACAGAAATATTTCAAATGTCATTAGAAACGGGAATAGTGCCGGAGGATTGGCGTACTGCGCATGTTGTTCCGTTGTTTAAAACGGGTTCGAAGAGTAAACCTAGCAATTATAGACATGTTAGTTTGACGTCAGTGGTGGGCAAATTAATGGAAAGGATACTTAAAGATAATATATATAAGCATCTGGATAAGCAGGGTCTGATTAGGAACAGTCAACATGGATTTGTGCCTGGAAGGTCATGCTTGACTAATCTTCTTGAATTTTTCGAAGAGGTTACTAGGGAAATTGATGAGGGTAAAGCAGTGGATGTTGTCTATATGGAATTCAGTAAGGCCTTTGACAAGGTTCCTCATGGAAGGTTGGTTAAGAAGATTCAATTGTTGGGTATTAATGGTGGAGTAGCAAGATGGATTCAACAGTGGCTGAATGGGAGATGCCAGAGAGTAATGGTGGATGGCTGTTTGTCAGGTTGGAGGCCGGTGATTAGTGGCGTGCCTCAGGGGTCTGTGTTGGGTCCACTGTTGTTTGTCATGTACATCAATGATCTGGATGAAGGTGTGGAAAATTGGATTAGTAAGTATGCAGATGATACTAAGATAGGTGGTGTTGTGGATAATGAAGTAGATTTTCAAAGTCTACAGAGAGATTTAGGCCATTTGGAAGCGTGGGCTGAAAGATAGCAGATGGAGTTTAATGCTGACAAATGTGAGGTGCTACATCTCGGCAGGACAAATCGAAATAGGACGTACACGGTAAATGGTAGCGAATTGAGGAATGCAGTTGAACAGAGGGATCTAGGAATAACTGTGCATAGTTCCCTGAAGGTGGAATCTCATGTAGATAGGGTGGTAAAGAAAGCTTTTGGTGTGCTGGCCTTTATAAATCAGAGCCTTGAATATAGAAGTAGGGATGTAATGTTAAAATTGTACAAGGCATTGGTGAGGCCAATTCTGGAGTATGGAGTACAATTTTGGTCGCCTAATTATAGGAAGGATGTCAACAAAATAGAGAGAGTACAGAGGAGATTTACTAGAATGTTGCCTGGGTTTCAGCAACTAAGTTACAGAGAAAGGTTGAACAAGTTAGGTCTTTATTCTTTGGAGCGCAGAAGGTTAAGAGGGGACTTGATAGAGGTCTTTAAAATTATGAGCGGGTTAGACAGAGTGGACGTGGATAAGCTTTTCCCATTGAGAGTAGGGAAGATTCAAACAAGGGGACATGACTTGAGAATTAAGGGACAGAAGTTTAGGGGGAACATTAGGGGGAACTTCTTTACTCAGAGAGTGGTAGCTGTGTGGAATGAGCTTCCAGTGGAAGTGGTGGAGGCAGGTTCGATGTTATCCTTTAAAAATAGATTGGATGGGTATATGGACGGGAAAGGAATGGAGGGTTATGGTCTGAGTGCAGGTAGATGGGACTAGGGGGAAGTATTTATTTTTAATTAAAAAAAAAAATTAAATGTTCGGCACTGACTTGAAGGGCCGAGATGGCCTGTTTCCGTGCTGTTATGGTTATATGGTTATATGAAATGGTTGGATAGACTGATGGGACTGAAGGCTGATAAATCCCCAGGGCCTGATGGTCTGCATTCCAGGGTACTTAAGGAAGTGGCTCCAGAAATCGTGGATGCATTGGTGATAATTTTCCAATGTTCTATAGACTCAGGATCAGTTCCTGTGGATGGAGGGTAGCTAATGTTATCCCACTTTTTAAGAAAGGCGGGAGAGTGAAAACAGGGAATTATGGACCTGTTAGCCTGACATCGGTGGTGGGGAAGATGCTGGAGTCAATTATAAAAGATGAAATAGCTGCACATTTGGATAGCAGTAACAGGATCGGTCCGAGTCGGCATGGATTTACGAAGGGGAAATCATGCTTGACTAATCTTCTGGAATTTTTTGAGGATGTAACTAGGAAAACGGACAAGGGAGAGCCAGTGGATGTAGTGTACCTGGACTTTCAGAAAGCATTTGATAAGGTCCCACATAGGAGATTAGTGGGCAAAATTAGGGCAAATGGTATTGGGGGTAGAGTGCTGACATGGATAGAGAAGAGATTGTCAGAGAGGAAACAAAGAGTAGGGATTAATGGGTCCCTTTCAGAATGGCAGGCAGTGACTAGTGGGGTACCGCAAGGCTCGGTCTGGTACCGCAGCTATTTACAATATACATCAATGATTTGGATGAAGGGATTCAAAGTAACATTAGCAAATTTGCAGATGACACAAAGCTGGGTGGCAGTGTGAACTGTGAGGAGGATGCTATGGACAGGTTGGGGGAGTGGGCAGATGCATGGCAGATGAAGTTTAATGTGGATAAATGTGAGGTTATCCACTTAGGTATAAAAAATAGGAAGGCAGATTATTATCTAAATGGCGTCAAGTTGGGAAAAGGGGAAGTACAACGGGATCTGGGGGGGGGGTCCTTGTTCATCAGTCTATGAAAGTAAGCATGTAGGTACAGCAGGCAGTGAAGAAATCGAATGCCATGTTGGCCTTTATAACAAGAGGAATCGAATATAGGAGCAAAGAGGTCCTTCTGCAGTTGTACAGAGCTCAAGTGAGACCACATCTGGAGTATTGTGTGGAGTTTTGGTCCCCTAATTTGAGCAAGGACATTCTTGCTATTGAGTGAGTGCAGCGTAGGTTTACAAGGTTAATTCCCGGGATGGCGGGACTGTCATATGCTGAGAGAATGGAGCGGCTGGGCTTGTATACTCTGGAGTTTAGGATGAGAGGGGATCTAATTGAAACATATAAGATTGTTAAGGTGTTTGGACACGCTAGAGGCAGCAAACATGTTCCCGATGTCGGGGGAGCCCAGAACCAGGGGCCACAGTGTAAGAATAAGGGGTAAGCCATTTAGAATGGAGACGATGAAACACTTATTCTCACAGAGAGTGGTGAGTCTGTGGAATTCTCTGCCTCAGAGGGCAGTGGAGGCCAGTTCTCTGGATACTTTCAAGAGAGAGCTAGATAGGGCTCTTAAAGATATCGGACTCAGGGGATATGGAGAGAAGGCAGGAACGGGGTACTGATTGGGGATGATCAGCCATGATCACATTAATGGCGGTGCTGGCTCGAAGGGCCGAATGACCTACCATGGCGTCTATTGTCTATTGCCTATCACAGGTAACAGACTACTGACCGACATCTACTACAAACCCACTGATGCCCATGGCTATCTGGAGTACACTGGCCACATCTGCGCCCTGGATGAAGTGTTCCAAACCAGGGCATCGGAGATGTCCTCATTCATTAGGGACTGGGGGTTCCCCTCTTCAACTATAGATGAGGTTCTTATCAGGGTCTCTTCTATATCCCGCAGTTCCGCTCATACTCCCCATCCCCCTATTCGTAACAAGGACACAGTCCCCCATGTCCTAACCTTGCACCCTACCAGCCGCCACATACAACAGATAATCCTCCAACATTTTCGCCACCTCCAACGGGATCCCCCCACTGGCCTCATCTTCCCATTCTCCAATTTCAGGTAGTCCTTGCTTTCTCCCTCCTTCCCCTCCCCTTCCCAGCTCTCCCACATCCTAATGTCTCTGCCTTTTCCTTCCTTTTTTCCGCCCCCCACCTCGACATCAGTCTGAAGAAGGGTCTCGACCTGAAACGTTACCTATTCCTTCTCTCCATAGATGCTGCCTCACCCGCTGAGTTACTCCAGCATTTATTTCAACCTTCGATTTTTCTAGCATCTGCAGTTCTTTCTCAATCCACACGGTGGGAGTGTTGACCACAAATTGGATGGGCCTGCAGTGCAGCAGATCACCACACGGTGGGAGTGTTGACCACAAATTGGACGGGCCTGCAGTACAGCGGATCACCACACGGTGGGAGTGTTGACCACAAATTTGAGCGACCTGTTAAAGGCCTTTCTCACGAGTCTGCGGTCATTGGCGGCGAAACAGGAATTATCTACCGCTCCTGGGCCGCCAGAGACCGCGGGCTCGGTCATACGCACAATTCCGGGGGCCGTGCGGCGTTGTTCCCAACACCGCACGGTGCTAAAAAAAAAACAACACTGTCCAAAAATATGTTCCTACCGCACAGCCGCCGCCAGTGAGGCACGAGTGTGGCACGGTCACCGCCACAGCCGCCGCCAGTGAGGTACGTGTGCGGCACGGCCGCCGCCACAGCCCCGCGATCCGAAAGACGTCATCAGCCGAAACCGCAAGCTCGTTGAACCGGCCGTACTTGGCCCCCTGCGCAGCATCCGTGCGGCGCTCTCGTGGTGGCCGTGCGGTCCCCTCTTCCGGCGACGCCGCGCTTCACCGCCAACGACCGCAAACCCGTGGGACAGAGCCTTTATGTGAATTCACTGCACATTGGGAGCGCTGTCTACAAATTAAATATTGTGCTCTTTGCTGCAAAATGGTTCTTTATTGCTCTGTGACCCTTTACCTTTCCCCGTAATGCACCCATTGCACAGATGCCAAATTTAGTAAAAACCCTGAAACCAGGGAAGATTTGGGATGAACATCAAGGAACTGCAGGTGCTGATTTACAAAACAAAAGCACAAAGTACTGGAGTAACTCAGCGTGTCAGGCAGCATCTGCGGGGAACATGGATAGGTGACGTTTCACATGTTCTGTTGTAACTCTGCGGGTCAGGCAGCATCTGTGGGGAACATGGATAGGTGACGTTTCACAGAGTGCTGGAGTAACTCAGGTGCTCACGTTTGATGCCCATAGTAAGAGTTACAGCATTGGGCAGCTCATTCAGGGAGTTCACTGTTTGTGTGAAGTTGGTCTTTGATATAGCTGGCATGTTGCTGTGCCAGTTTGATTATGAAAATAGTAAATGTATTCTTCTACCCTGTAGGAATCACTACTGCAGACACATTTAAATTTCACTGTACCTTAATTGGTACATGTGACGATAAACTGACCTTGGGACTAGAGTTATTGACCTTGAAACATTAGGCCTAGAGTTATTTTTCCAGGCCCTGTCCACCCAGTGTTTGATATTTTGAGGTGAATGTAGAATTTTCTCACCTGCTGCTGTTTCTCCCTCTACAGTTATTCTACTTGTTTCTGGTTGATGTGCCAAGGTCTTTGGTGATCTTCTAATGTCCCCAGTTTTCTATGGTTTGTGATAGATGGGCTTTGTAAACTTGCTGTTCCAAGTACTGCTTGTGATAGAGCGTGTGATCAAGGATATCAGGAGATTTCAATCATTAAAGCGATTTTATTTTGCTATAACCAAGTCTCTCTAATCTAGTCTTTGTGGAGATGGTATGAAGATAAGGCCGTTGTTTAAACCCTCTCGTGGTTTCAATGGGGATACATTTTTTAGAAAGATTAACAATCTCCTTTCCTAATTGCTTTGTGGTCACGTTCCTTGTATTTCAGGGTGCTGGAATGTTGTGCAGAAGTGCTGGAGGATCTCTGAGGGTCAGGGAGCATATGTGGGGGAAATAGACAGATGGCATTTTGGGTTGGAAACCTACAGATTGGAGTAGGGGGAGAAAGATGGAAATTGGGGGGGGGGACAAAGCCTGGCATGTGGGGGTGGGTGATTGGCAGATGGATGGAATAAGTGACAAAGGCCAGAGGTGAAAGTGATAAAACATGTTGGATAAGAAGGGTAGAGGTGTGGAAGATGAAGCCAGAGGGAGGTTTATGGGTGAATGGGACATGGGAGGGGATAGTTCAAGTCCAAGTGAGTTTATTGTCATGTGTCCCTGATAGGACAATGACATTCTTGCTTTGCTTCAGCACACAGAACATAGTAGGCATTGACTACAAAACAGATCAGTGTCCATATACCATTATATAAATATATACACACATGAATAAATAAACTGATAAAGTGCAAATAACATATAATGGGCTATTAATGTTCAGAGTTTTGTCCGAGCCAAGTTTAATAGCCTGATGGCTGTGGGGAAGTAGCTATTCCTGAACCTGGTCGTTGCAGTCTTCAGGCTCCTGTACCTTCTACCTGAAGGTAGCGGGGAGATGACTGTGTGCCCAGGATGATGTGGGTCCTTGATAATACTGCCAGCCTTTTTGAGACTGCGATAGATCCCCTCGATGGAAGGAAGGTCAGAGCCGATGATGGACTGGGCAATGTTTACTAATTTTTGTAGTCTTTTCCTCTCCAGAGCACTCAAGTTGCTGAACCAAGCCACGATGCAACCGGTCAGCATGCTCTCTACTGTGCACCTGTAGAAGTTAGAGAGAGTCAGCCTTGACAAACCGACTCTCCGTAATCTTCTCAGGAAGTAGAGGCTAACCCAGGATAAAAGGGAAATGTGGCATGGAGGTGGGAAATCAGCATACTGGTGATGGGAACCCCCTCTTTCCCTGCACCCCCGTCCCCCACCCTGGTGATGGGAACCCCCTCTTTCCCTGCATCCCCCCCCCCACCCTGGTGATGGGAACCCCCTCTTTCCCTGCACCCCCCCACACTGGTGATGAGAACCCCCTCTTTCCCTGAATCCCCCACCCTGGTGATGGGAACCCCCTCTTTCCCTGCCCCCCCTGGTGATGGGAACCCCCTCTTTCCCTGCAACCCCCCTACCCTGGTGATGGGAACCCCCTCTTTCCCTGCACCCCCACCCTGGTGTGAACACTTCCCTCAACACCTTGGTCACTCTGCTCCTTACCTGTGTATGCTCACCTCCCAAACCACTCATATTTCACTCTATCCCCTTCCACCCGCATCCCTCCCTCCAGCTTTACGTTTCACTCTTCTCATCTGTAGCACCTTTTGTCTCCTTGTCACCCCTAGCCAATGTCACAACCCATCGCCCTCTCCCCTATATCCACTAATCACATAACAGGCTTTGTCCTGCTCCCACCTCTTTCCCACTTTCTCTGCCCGACTCCATCAGTCTGAAAGGGTCCCAACAGGAAACGGCAGCATCTGTCCATTCCCTTTGTGGTCGGGTAGATGTTGCCTGATCAGCCAAGTACCTCCAGCACTTTGTTTTGGACCAGGTTACATCCCCTGGTTAAAGTCATCCTAGTTGGCTGCTGTTGCAGGGAACTGTAGCTTTGTTTGGAATTGATCTAAATCTATATTTGGTTTAGTATGTTTGTGTCTGTTGCCAGAATCAATTTCCTCTCCTCTCTGCTCCTTTCTAAAGGGGTGACCAATTAGTGTTAGTTTCCACCCAGGATCTCCAAAGACTGGGTCCTCTGATGCAGGAAGAGTCTGCCAGGGTTAGACTGTCTTCCCCATTCTGCCAAATGTTGCATAAACTGGGCCAAACTTCACTACTGTTCCTTTACTTGTACGTCTCATTTAATTCAAAGTATTTCTTTGTCAGTTAAAGTAGTATCTGGTTTGTCATGGTGTGTTTCTCCAGATATTTGAACTGCCTGTATGCTCCTATCTGTTTCTGTTTGTGCACAAGGTTTCAATGTCCATGGTAAAGGGCACAGTATCAGGGGCAGTGTCGGGGAGAACACTACATGTGACATGGTAAGTTTCACATTTAGGGACACAGCGCGGAAATAGGCCCTTTGGCCCACCGAGTCTGCACCGACCAGCGATCCCCGCACATTAACACTATCCTACACACACTAGGGACAATGTTACATTTATACCAAGTCAATTAACCTACAAACCTGCACATCTTTGGAGTGTGGGAGGAAAGTGAAGATCTCTGAGAAAACCCACTTAGTCACTGGGCTGGGGTAAATAATGTTATAAACACACAGGGGAACAAAATAAACCCGGTCTGGGGTAAAACTGAGGTTAAGTAAGTTTATTGGCCAAGTATTCACATACAAGGAATTTGCCTTGGTGCTCCGCCCACAAGTAACAACATGACATACAGCGACAGTAACTAATGTTATAATACAGTATAATACAGTAAATAATATTAGAAACACACAGGGGAGCGGAATAAACCCGGTCTGTGGTAAAACTGGGGTAAATGATGTTATAAACACGCACGGGAACAAAATACACACACAGCCCCACAGCCATCAGGATATTGAACTCAACTCAAACAAAACTCTGAACATTAATAGCCCATTATCAGTTTATTTGCACTTTATCTGTTTTATTTATACATGTGTGTATATATTTATACAATGGTATATGGATACACTGATCTGTTCTGTATTCATGCCGTCTATATTCTGTTGTGCTGAAGCAAAGCAAGAATTTCATTGTCCTATCTGGGACACACGACAATAAACTCTCTTGAATCTTGAATAAACCCGGTCTGTGGTAAAACTGAGGTAAATAATGTTACAAACAGACAGGGGACCAAATTAAACCCGGTAAAACTGAGGTAAATAATGTTATAAACACACATGGGAGCGGAATAAACCCGGTCTGGGGTAAAACATCAGATCATTCGATTCTTGGTCAGGATGTGGCATTTACATCAGAAATAAGACAGGTCTCTTACAGGTCTGTCCCCCAGCCTGGCACTGCCCCAGTCCCACTATGGCCGTTACCCCCACCCTCCCCACTATGGCAGTCAGTGGGGTTCAGTAAACGGGGGAACCCAGAGGATCTGTCCTGACCCTTTAATTAGGCAGGTTCATGAGCCCTTAAAACCTGGGACCTCTGCTGCAGTCTCATTACATTTCCTATTAAAGCGACTGGAAGATGCCTTGCAGGGCTGTCCCCCAGCCTGGAACTGCCCCAGTCCCACTATGGCCGTGACCCCCCACTCTGCACACTGGCAGTCAGTGGGGTTCAGTAGAGGGAGGAACCCACAAGAACTGCACTCACCCATTAATTAGGCTGGTTCAGGAGCAGGACCTCTGCGACAGTGTCATCAAAAAACACTCACAATTATATTCATCATATTATTTTTTATATAATATAATTATATACAGTCATATTTACAAGTCATATATATATATATATATATATATATATATATAGGTATAATATATAGTTTAAATCGACTGCAACACGGAAATAGGCTGCCCATGGTGTAATATGGGCATTGGCCATTAGGTGGCGCTTACTTTCCAGATCTCATTTTCTAATTAGTTTAATTAATTAATGTGCAACTTTTGGCACTGATGAGTTATGAGTTCCTTCTCAATTATATTTCATCTAAATCTGTGGAAAATTTCATGTAGTTCCGTGACGTGGGTCACGAAAATGGATTTCACGACACATTTTTGATGCTCGGTCCGCAGCCTCTGGTTGGAATTCTCAGTGATAAATTATGCGATGAATTACTTTGTGATACTGAAGTGACACTTGCCCGAGCTGAACATGCTTGTCGTATTAATGAGATCATGACCTCTCACACCAGGTCATTGGGACCCGGACCGCACTCCTCATACCATGTCGATGCTATCGACACTTCCTACCGTAACCAGCGCTCACAACCCCACACATCATCTCGACAATCTCAAAGATTATTGGAAAGTGTTCTAACTGTAGCGGCTCCCACCCTGCAGAGGCAAACTTTGCTTTGCTCTCGGAAAAATATGCCATTTTTGTAAAAGAAGAAATAATTTCTCAAAATGTTGCAGTACTCGTGGAATCCGATCACTCCCAAGGCAGTCTGTACACTGGTTAAAACATGAAGCTGCTGATAGCAAGTACCAAGAGCTAGCAGCGCCACCTCCAGCTCTACTCCCTGAACATGATGATAGCAGCCATAACATAAACTCCCTGGTTGCTTCCACTAACAAGCAACTCAACCCTGAAGTTTCACTTCATGTCAACAACACCATTACTGTTGTAAAGATCGAAACTGGAGCCAAATGGAACGTCATGTGATCTGAATTTAAACGGATCAGAAATGCCGAATGTATTGTAAACACTTCGACTACTTTGTTATCCTACAATAGACAATAGGTGCAGGAGTAGGCCATTCGGCCCTTCGAGCCAGCACCGCCATTAAATGTGATCATGGCTGATCATTCACAATCAGTACCCCGTTCCTGCCTTCTGCCCATATCGCCTGACTCCGCTATCTTTAAGAGTCCTATCTAGCTCTCTCTTGAAAGCATCCAGAGAACCTGCCTCCACCGCCCTCTGAGGGAGAGAATTCCACAGACTCACAACACTCTGTGAGAAAAAGTGTTTCATCAACTACGTTCTAAATGGCTTACACCTTATTCTTAAACAGTGGGCCCTGGTTCTGGACTCACCCAACATCGGTGTAGCGGCAGATTTTTTTATCTTTCGAGAAACGAGTTCTCTAGCCGCTATTTGGATGAGAATGGATAAGGGGAATATCTTCGATACGCATGCAAGCTTCCTCAGAGACCTTCAGAGCTTCTTCACTCATAAAGCTTCAACACACAGTCCTTTGTTGAATAAATGCTTTATTGTTGATGGTAAATAGCAAGATACATCCAAGTTTCTCCCGACTCGTTACTGCAATCTTCCTTCAATTCCAACTTGCAACTTTAAACATTACAAAACTCCTCGTGTCTCCGTAACATTGACATGGTCGAAGGATTGACCTTCTCCATCGTCTCTCCAAACTAATCTAAAAACTAGACTTCTGCGCAAGCATCTAAGCTCCAAACACGCCCCAAAACACGTCATAAATCCCACCCACAATATAACGGGCAGTCTAAAATTTAAAGGCACATGCCATCATCCATGACATGCAAAACAGTCCAAATGGCCACTACATACCGGCCCCTAATTGTTCCGAGTATCTAACGAGGCAATTACTAATAAACTTTTAAAAAGTGGCCATAAAGGCTTAATATATATCAAAAGCAAAAGGTCAGGGAATTAAACCCTGTGGCTCCTTGTCGGGAAATTGAACCCCGGTCTAACGCGTGACAGGCAGGGATACTAAACACGATATTAACGAGGAAAAAATAGCATGCACTATATATCCGCAATCATGCCTCTTCATCGACTCTTCCATCTTCACCTTCGCCTTCTAGAAGCAAACACAACTTGGTTATTGGTCTTATTAAAACATTGTTTATTGTTTTAAGACGTACCATACGCACCAAACCCCGAACGTCAGGCATGATTTCTAGTACTCTTCTCATCAACCAAGAACCTCGTGATGCTGCAGAGTCAGCCTTGATAACCCAATATTTTTTACCAAGTTGGGATAACATATAATTTCTTCCTCCATGTCCAACTTGTTCATGAATATGTCGTACAAATAATGTAGTTGTGTAAAAGTCCTTTGAGAGAATGATAGGACGTTTAGTTTTTATGGGCATTGCCAATTTGTTTAGGCGATCACACATCCACAGAAGACCTTCCTCCCAGACTGGGTCGAGCTTGTACAATTGACTGTTTCTTTTTACCCCCTGTCCTCCAGCTTCCAATGTTAATATTTCTTCTTTGTATTTCTGTCTTTGACAGAAAGAAATGATCGCATTTTCCGCCTTGAGGACATCATCAAGATGTAAATCCTGTACGGCATATGAAGCTTCAAAAACTTGCATCTGGCCTTCAATCTCTCCTTTCCGTTTATCAGGATTCTCTCCCAGGATACTCTCTGTAATTTGTCTCATTTCCCGAGCCACCAGCAATAATCTTATTTTTATTTTAAGAAACCAGGCTACCGAAGTTATCAATTTATTCCATGATGAAAAAGTGGGTAATTAAATTGTTCACTGTGTCATATGAGTCTTTAGCAATCACATTCACCGAAATGTTTTGTTTAATTTTCGGATCATTTACAGAGATTTCAAATCCGAGTTCAAGCTTTGGCCATTCTCTGCTTGGTTCACAAAGAAACTTGGGCCCATTGATCTATCTCCTGTTATTTAGAAAGCAATTTGCTGTTAGTCCTCTAGAGGCTTTGTCAGCAGGATTTTCTTTGGTGCTAACATATCTCCATTGAGAAACATTAGTAGCTCCCAATACAAAGGAGACTCTATTTGCTACAAATGTCATAAATCGTTTGTTTTCATTATTGAAGTATTTCAGAACCGTAGTGCTACCGGTCCAGAAGATAGATTCTTCCAGTTGAAATTGTAGTTCCTTTTGCAGCATTATGTCAATTTTAACAGCTAAGACTGCTACTGTAAGTTCCATTCTGGGAATCGTCATTTGTTTCAGTGGTGCCACTCTGGCTTTTCCCAGTAAGAATGCAACATGCACTCTTTTGTTAACATTTTGCAGTCTTAAATATGAAACAGTCCCGTAACCACTTTCACTGGCATCCGAAAAATGATGCAATTGTGCACTTCTGATCTTACCAAAGTTTTTAGGCTTTATGCACCGATCCACCTTAAACTTTGAAATTTTATGGAGGTCCATTAACCATTCTGTCCAACGGTGCGAGGATGTTTGAGTTATACTCTCATCCCATCCAAGTTTTCCATGTAAAATTAACTTGGTTGGCAGTGTAAATGGTGCAAGAATTTCCATAGGGTCGTATACTGAGCCAATCACAGAAAAGATACCCCTTCTTGTACATGGTCGCTCCTGAATCGACAATTTAAACTTAAACACATCTGTTTCCACGCACCAGTGCAGTCCCAGTGCCCTTTCCATTGGCAAATTGTCTTTAACTAAATCCAACTCCTTGGTTTCTTCAGCTCTGTCATCTGGTGGAATGCTTTCCAATACAACACGATTGTTGCTGATCCACTTGGAAAGTACAAATCCTTCCTTATTGCAGAGAGAGGTCAGGTGTTTTACCATTTGAATTGCCTTCTGCTCAGTAGATATGGATTTTAGGCAATCGTCCACGTAGAAATTATTTTTCAAAGTGGAAATTACCTCCTCTGGGAAATAATGTTTATTATCCTCTGCGGTCTTCCTTAAAGTGAAGTTCGCACAACTTGGAGATGACACGGCTCCAAAGAGATGTACTTTCATCCGGTAATCAACAAGATCTTGCTGCACATCCCCTTCAGGCCACAATAAGAATCGCAGGTAATCAATATGTTCACCAGCTACTTTCACTTGATGAAACATCGATCTGATGTCAGCCATTAAAGCAATCGGTTCTTGCCTAAATTTGATGAGAACTCCAATGAGTGAGTTGGTAAGGTCTGGACCTTGGAGTAGTTCACTGTTAAGCGATGTACCTTTAAAGACTGCAGCACAGTCAAAGACCACCCTCAATGTCCCTTTCTAGTATTTAACCCACCAGCCGGAGGTTCCCTTCGACTTAATCTTCTGTCACAATCTCTGGGACTAGTATTTAACCCCCTGCCGGAGGTTCCCTTCGATTTAATCTTCTGTCCCAATCTCTGGGACTAGTATTTAACCCCCTGCCGGAGGTTCCCTTCGATTTAATCTTCTGTCCCACTCTCTGGGACTAGTATTTAACCCCCTGCCGGAGGTTCCCTTCGATTTAATCGTCTGTCCCACTCTCTGGGACTAGTATTTAACCCCCTGCCGGAGGTTCCCTTCGACTTATTGTAACGGCAGATTTTTCTTATCTTTTGAGAAACAAATTCTCTAGCCGCTATTTGGATGAGAATGGATAAGGGGAATATCTTCGATACGCATGCAAGCTTTCTCAGAGACCTTCAGAGCCTCTTCACTCATAAAGCTTCAACACACAGTCTTTTGTTGAATAAATGCTTTATTGTTGATGGTAAACAGCAAGATACATCCAAGTTTCTTCCGACTCGTTACTGCAATCTTCCTTCAATTCCAACTTGCAACTTTAAACATTACAAAACTCCTCGTGTCTCCGTAACATTGACATGGTCGAAGGTTCGACCTTCTCCATCGTCTCTCCAAACGAATCTAAAAACTAGACTTCTGCGCAAGTATCTAAGCTCCAAACACGCCCCAAAACACGTCAGAAATCCCACCCACAATACAACGGGCAGTCTAAAATTTAAAGACACATGCCATCATCAATGACATGTAAAACAGGCCAAATGGCCACTACACCTGCCATCTGCTGAATTTCTTCAAGGTTGCCTTAAAGTTGAGATTCACTTTCTGTGTTTCTTTTTGATGGTGGAGCTGTCTGGCTTTGATTGCCCAAACCTGTTCAGAGAGAGGGCACAATTTAAATTGTTTTCACCGTTTTATAAAGTCAAAGAGTCATAGAGTCATACAGCACAGAACCATGTCCTTTGGCTCAACTAGTCTATACCATCCAAGTTGCCCCATCCAAGCTAGTCCCATGTGCCTGCAATTGACCCATTTTAGCGGATGCAGAAACGACGACTACGTTTTCTGAACGGTTTTTATTGAACACTCGCTCCTTAGCAAACAGGTCTCTGCATACAGGTCTGATCACAACGGTGGTCAGCAAAACAACTGTGGCGCTAAAACGAAACCGCACGAAAACAGCAGCCCCTCCCGAGTCACGTGACCGCGGCTTCCCAACGCCGGGTTCGATATCTATGTGCGCCAGCAGTTTCCGCTACACCATGACCTTAACCTTTCTTCTCCAAAGCTTCAAATTTATTTTATTGTCATGTGCACCAATTAAGGTGCAATTAAACTCAATTTATCATAGTCATACTAGAAAAAGCAACAAGACACACAACTACAGAAAAGTTAATATACACATCCACCACAGTGGATTCTCCACATTCCTCACTGTGACGGAAGGTAATAAAGTCTAATCTCCTTCACTCTTTATTCTCCCGCGGTCGGGGCAGTCGAACCATTCGCAGTCGGGGTGATAGAAGCTCCCGCAGCTGACGATTGAAGCCCCCAGGTCAGGGCGGTCGAAGCTCCTGTGGCCTGGAGCTCCCGTAGTCGATCCCTAACCAACGTGAAAAAGCTGCCACTCAGGTTCCTCAACAAACCTATGTCTTCTAGTTTTTTATTACTTTATACTGGGTCAAAGACTCTGCACACTCACCCTATCTATTCCCCTCATGATTTTACACAATTTAACTTCACACATTGAACAAAACACAATAGAGATTCCATTAACTCCGTTTTCCAGAAATATGATAAACACAATATGTAATTAATTTTTCCCAACATTACCAGATTCAGAATTGGTGATGTGTTTCTCTCCAACTTACTTTCAAATGTGTTGTGCTGACTCCTGTTAATGGGTACATTATTTAGTTTGCTTATTTTGATGTACTTTTGGATTGTCATAGGTTAATTGGATATTAATCCAAGACTCTTTGAGATTATTAGTCCAGAAGCACAGGTTTAAATCCTATTTGATAATCCGAGAATTTGGATTCAGTTCAGGAAAAATATTGTGAATAAAATGGTGGTGCAATGATGGGAATGAGTGACAGAAGTCAAATTACATGGATAGATCATGTGTTACATGGACAGGATGCCCAAGAAGATGGTGATGGAGAATATGAGGCACAGGATGAGCATGGATTTGAGTTACGGTATGGATTCCACGATAGAGCCATTGCTGGACAGAACATGGGTGGGAAGGTCACAGGAGACCATGAATGAGGTAAGGCCAACATGTGGAGGTATCTAGCAGAGTTGAAAATATCTGGAGAGTGGACAAATGCATCTTTGCACTGCAGAGTATTCACAAGTCAAGATGACAAGTAAAGGAGCAACTGAATTTATAAATGTACATACAGTTAATATATTCAATGTGTAATTTTATATTTCTAATGATCAGTTATTGGAATGGTTTATTTTTTAATGGAAAAAAGGTGAGTTATATAAATATAAGGGAAGCTTTAAGAACTGAGTATTCCATGTGTCAGTGACCTTGATGAACTGTTGAACTAGCCCGATACCCGTCTGACCAGTTTGTTCAACAACACAGAATAAACCCTCAGGCACAACCCCAAATTTGAACACACAGTTGAGCCTAAAAGGGCTGTCTCACTGTGCGAGTTGACCCACGAGTGACCCCGAGTTTAAAACAAATTTAACTCGTGGTAATCACGTACAATTAACGTAGCGGAAACGTCTGAACTCGTGGACGCAACTTGGCAACTCTTGGTGCTAACGGGAGGTACACGTGAAACTTGTCAACTCTTGCAAAAGTTCAAACATGTTTGTACTTTTCCACGAGTAAAATGTACTCTTGTGGTTAAAATTTGAAACATTTTAAACTCGTTGTAAGAACGTAGTGGCCCGTGCGTTTAACTTTGTGACTCGTGATTCTACCGTGGGAACTCTTTTTAGAAAAAATAATCAGGGACAGAAATATCAGTTACTTAGACTTTTTAAAGACAAATTCTGCTTAACAAAGTTAAGCAAGTTATTGATAAGGTGACAGAGTGGGTTGAAAAGAAAAAATTGCTTGAAGTTTATATATAAATTTGTGTTGTGTTGTGTTGTGTTGAAAAGCTTTTTGCTGATCCGTTTGATTCTCACTGTTTGTTTACTTCATTGCACAATAAAAGAGAGTTCTTTGCTATCAAGATCAAATTGATGTCTGGAAGTCTTCATTTTAATATCACGTTTTTGCGCATATTGAGAAACGTAGCACTACAGCAAACACCACTGTCTGAAAAGGGCTTCTCATAAATGAAAATCAACAAATGAAGCACAAATAAAAGTATTTCCACTATATACTAATTCAGCTGAGAAATGCACAAGTCTAAATTCAGGCAATAAAAGATACAATGCAATGCGCTAAATGACAAGTTTTGAGATCTACAATCAGATAAGCAGATGCATGATAACCACGTTTTAAAGGAAAGACAGATGCAATGAAATTACTTTTACACCACAATAAAAAATAAAATCCACACTTAAAGTTAAACAATGAAAAGTCAGCAGGATTTAAACTAAACATGAAATTAACTGGATTCTTCTGCATGTGGGCTCTCCTCATGCAGTGATGTACCTGTGGTCGGCAGCCGCTCAAAATAAGCTGTCCTGCCACGGCACACTGCCCAATTCTGAATTATAGTAGGAGCAGAGATGGTCTCTCTGCTCTTTTGCACTGTTGGTCCCCGTGTTACCTCGAAAACACTGCAGTGGCACCAAAGTCTCGTCGTTTATACCACTCCTCCACGCACCTAGTGTTATTCTCCCTGACTGTCCACTAAGTCACCGTCCTGCATGGCTGTTGCTGATCCTGAAGCTGCACCTCTGATAGGGATCAGGTTGTGCAGAACACATGCAGCAAACACAATAGTCTCTACGTTCTTTGGCTGGCATGACATCATTTTTTAACATGTGATGATTTTTCAACAGTTCGATATACATTGTTGCCTCAAGATTAACGGGAGAGGAACTTGGTACACTCGGGAGACGAACTTGGAACATCGCAGAAATGAGAAGTAAACGGGAAACGTAGACATACCCGTGGGAACTCGGTTAAACTCTGGATCATAAACTTGTAGTCTCGTACGCAACCACGAGTCTTTCACTCGGGGTCACTCGTGGGTCAACTCGCACAGTGAGACAGACCTTTAACACTGTGTTGCCATGTGGGATTGTTGCAGCATTGGCCTCACCCGATTAACGATTATTTGTTAAACTGAGGCTCCTTCTGACCTCTTGGGACACAATAGATTTTGGAACGTGAATCACCAAAGTGCAGTGGAGATACCTTGGTCTCCTGGTTTCCTGGCCAATATTCATCCCTCAGTAAATAGGAACATGTTGAAGGCAAATTGGAGACCATATTTTCTACATGACTACACTAGCTATACTTCAACTTCTGGCATGTTTATTTGATAATGGTTTACACAGGGGATGGTGACACAATCACCACGTGGTCAGATCATTGCAGAACAGCACCTGAAATCATACAGCAGACTCCTCATGGCAACGCAGGTAGACAGGTAGACAATCCACATTGCATAAATAATGCTTTAATTGACCACAACAAGTCTGAAATCAATTTCTCAACAACATAAGCACAAACGGATACTTTTCTTATCCAAAATATATTGTTCTTTTCTCCTTGTATCAGAGATAACATTGTCATTGATAATTTGGGGAATCTGTGCTGCATTAAGGATGTCTTCATGTACTTTACCTGTAGGCTTGCGCTTTCCTTGACACCACACCACTGCCAGTATAATGACGATGAGAACAGCCAGACCTCCGATAATTACAACAAATCTGATTATAAAAGTATAATTCCCAGTCAAAATAATAAACACAGAGTTCACATTTGTAGAATAAATGGACATCATTCAAAAGCACCCCCAAAGACCAGGCATTAACCACACTGACTAATTTAGATCAGAAGTCTTAAGTTTAACTTGTGATCCAGATTCACTGAGACACAAGGTACTGCAGATGAGAGTATACCAATAAAAGACACAAAGTGTTGGAGAAACTCAGCAGGTTAGGCAGGTGACATTTCGGGTCGCAGACCTTTAGTCTGAAGTAGGGTCAAGATCCAAAACCTCACCTATTCATGTTCTCCAGAGATTCCGCCTGACCCGTTGAGTTACTCCAGCACATTGTGTTTTTTTTTCCAGATTAATTGACCTTACTCAGAAAGATTAGAGAGCCACAACTTGCCTCAGTAGCCATCAGTTAGAGACTGTAAACATTCACACAAGTTTCTATTTCTTGGTTACAATCAGATGACATTTCTCAGGCAGGAGATGGGAGCTGATGGTTGTCTGATAAAGTAGCTGATTCAGCTGTGATACTTCCCACTGTGCAGTGGACAAATGTCTATCATAGTCTAAGCCTGGAACAATGGTTGAATGAGCACTGCTGACAACAGAGTGGATATTGCCCTCCAGCTTCAATCCTCTCTAACCAGGCGCACAAGAACTGTAAACGTTAGAAATACTCAGCCGTTTGAGCAGTATCCGTGGAAAGGGAAAGAAGTGAGTTCATGTTTTATGATGAAAAAAACGTTGTCAGATTAAAAGAAAGGATCTTTGACAATTGACAGTAGATGCAGTAGGCCATTCAGCCCCTCGAGCCAGCACCGCCATTTAATGCGATCATGGCTGGACTCAAGATTCAAGATTCAAGAGAGTTTATTGTCATGTGTCCCAGTTACGACAATGAAATTCTTGCTTTGCTTCAGCACAACAGAATATAGACGGCATGAATACAGAACAGATCAGTGTGTCCATATACCATTGTATAAATATATACACACATGAATAAATAAAACAGATAACGTGCAAATAAACTGACAATGGACTATTAATGTTCAGAGTTTTGTTTGAGTTGAGTTTCATAGCCTGATGGCTGTGGGGAAGTAGCTATTCCTGAACCTGATCGTTGCAGTCTTCAGGCTCCTGTACCTTCTACCTGAAGGTAGCGGGGAGATGAGTGTGTAGTCATGATGGTGTGGGTCCTTGATGATGCTGCCAGCCTTTTTGAGGCAGCGACTGCGATAGATCCCCTCGATGGTAGGGAGGTCAGAGGCGATGATGGACTGGGCAGTGGTCACAACTTTTTGTAGTCTTTTACACTCCTGGACACTCAAGATGCCAAACCAAGCCATGATGCAACCGGTCAGCATGCTCTCTACTGTGCACCTGTAGATGTTCGAGAGTCCTCCTTGACAAACCGACTCTCCGTAATCTTAGGAAGTAGAGGCGCTGATGTGCTTTCTTTATAATAGAATCAATGTTCTCGGACCAGGAGAGATCTTCAGAGATGTGCACGCCCAGGAATTTGAAGCTATTGACCCTTTCCACCATCGACCCGTTGATATAAACGGGACTGTGGGTCCACATCCTACCCCTTCCAAAGTTCACAATCAGTTCCTTGGTTTTGTTCCTCTTTCACAGTTGTTCCTCTTTCACAGTTCCTATCTGTCCTGCTGATGATTAACATTATTTTCAATTCGGATTTTCAACTCCTAAAATTAATTTTGGTCTTTAAGTACTAAAACTGTACTGTGCATGTAACCATTGCGTACGACTGTCAATGAGGCTGAACACATTATTATTGCAATCCTAATGAACACATCTTCATGTGTTTTTAGTGTAAAATTGGAGATGGTTGATCCATGCATTAATTCCACACACCAACTAATCTATTCACTCACTGATTGATATCTCCTGCCCTTTAAAGACAGCTCAACACCCAAAAGCATCAGTCTGGAATGAGGCCAAAGGATGGAGAGGCTGGTGTGCGCGACCCTTGGAAAATAAATTTCAACTTCAGTTCTGCTCCATAGTGAGACTGTGCTAGATGAGCGTACATGGGGAGGCTTCTGCTCAGCCAGGAGCACAGATTTCCAATCTGGGAGGTGGGGACACCACAGTGGGTGTGGGTGGGAGTAGCCTCTCCCTTGTTGCAGCGGCTGACGGAGCAGGGTTTTACTGGCACTGAGGCACAGGCAGAGGACAACCAAAGTCTTCATTCTTCAGTGGACTCTCAGCTGACTGTAGTCAGAGCCCTGTTGTCCCCTCCCAGGTGGAGACTGCTGCTCGCCAGGAGTAAGGATTAATAACACCAACCTATAGCACACAGTGACCATCAGGGAGCAGGTTGCTGTGTTCAGTCAAATAATCACATCAGATGGTGCATTGAAGCAGTTGAATCGGCAAGTCAAACTGCAAACATGTCACAAAGAGATGACACAATGAATGCGGCATGGTGGCGCAGCGGTAGAGTTGCTGCCTTACAGTGAATGCAGCGCCGGAGACCCGGGTTCGATCCCGACTACGGGTGCTGTCTGTACGGAGGTTGTACTTTCTCCCCGGGACCTGCATGGATTTTCCCCAAGATCCTCGGTTTCCTTCCACACTCCAAAGACGTACAGGTTTGTAGGTTAATTGGCTTGGTAAATGTAAAAATTGTCCCTAGTGGGTGTAGGATAGTGTTAATATGCGGGGATCGCTGGTTGGCGTGGACCTGGTGGGCCGAAGGGCCTGTTTCCGCGCTGTATCTCTAACCTAAACTAAACTAAACATGGTTGGTATAATTGAGATACTTTTTATGGCTGTTCTCTGTCCAGTTATTACCATGGCACACTGAAGAGAGAGTATTATAGACAAGAGTCAATAATGCTCTTTCATCACATCAATGGTATCATTGTTCATTTATGCATCATTTATTCAGTCTGAACAGAATGGATTGTGGAAGGATGCTCCCTTCAGTGGAAAGGCTGAGCACAAAAAGTTATAGGTTTAAAATAAAGGGGAAACATGTTAGAATGACTTGTGGAAAATCTTTTTAGGCAGCTGGTAGTTGGAGTCTGAAGTGTACTGTCTGCATCAGTTGGGGAGCTGGGTTCTATCGTGGCTTTCCAGAGAGAATTGGACAAATATATAGTGATGAAAAAGCTGCAATGTGATGGCAAAAGGAGAGGGGGTAGAATTAGTGGGTTGCTCTGGATGAGAGTTAGCATGGATATGATGGGTCAAATGGCCACCTTCTCTGCTACAACCATTCCACAATTCTATGATTGGATGATGTGATTATCTGTGAGGAATTAAAGTGTTCCTTTTGGGACATTGATACTTTCCACTTTGTGCTTCGCTGACTCTTCATTGATCTATGTGTGGTGGAGATTGTTTCTTTGTGACTGGGTGTTTACAGGATCTTCCTCTGTTAGGGATCAGTGCTATGCCTTATGTCAGCATTGTACAAAATGTCTTTCACCGAGGCTTCGGACCATATGAAGGGCAGGGATTAACGGATGGGTGGGATTGGGAGGAAAGGGCGTGTTTAGTTTAGTTTAGAGATACAGCGCGGAAACAGGCCCTTCGGCTCGCCGAGTCCACACCAACCAGCGATTCCCACAGACTAACACTATCCTACACACACCAGGGACAACATACAATTAAACCAAGCCTATTAACCTACAGACTTGTACATCTTTGGAATTTGGGAGAAAACCAGAAATCCTGGAGAAAACCCACACAGGGCACGGGATGAAGGTACAAACTCCATACAGACAGCACCTGTAGTCAGGATTGAACCCGGGTCCCTGGCGCTGTAAGGCAGCAACCCTACCACTGCGCCACCATGGTCAGACAAGGTGAAGACATCAGTATTCCCTCCCCCACATCTTCTGTTCTCACATGGCAGCCTTTGGTGAAGTTACTATGGATGCTTCAATCGCTGTAATGTTTTACAGCATCAGAACAGGGGAAAGAAACTTGTACAACTATTTTCAAGATAATTTTCACTACTTTTGTGATCTTTAAGTGGCACAGTTTGGGTGTTATGGCAAAGATCTTCCACCAAGCTGCCCACCTTCCTATACTGACTTCTGACAAAAAGGTTCACAGTGACACACTGGTTTTCATACTAGTGGACCGGTTTTCATACCTGTGGAGACCCTTATCAACAAGGACAGACATTGATGATGAAATTCCCGATCACCTTCAATGAGATGGCCAACACAGGTCTTGGTGAGTGGTCTGCCAGCAGTAGTGATCCATGTGCTCCCATGTGCTTCAGAGACCTGGACTACTTACAATAGAAGTGACCTTATAGGCATGGACAAGAAGTTTGAAGGAAATGTCTATGATTGAGCTCTACTTGCAGTAAGACATGGAATGTTAAAAGTTATCCAAAAAGAATAGCAACGTGACAAGAACTCTGTGTCGAGATAACGAAGAGCAGAAGCTAAGAAACTTACTGTTCACCTGCAGATTATATGGAATGAAAACCTTGGCTGTACTTTGATGAAACAAACCACATGTCCATTTCCTTCTTACTCCATCAGCTATTGCACTAATCAGCTGCAAGAATTGTCCTCCTGCTTTGTTTGCATGAGGCTTTTCTCCTCAACAACTTTGCCTTCATCATTGATCCAAACCAGTCTCATTGACTCAGTGACATGAGACACAGAGCAGGTCAGGGTAATCTTTCTTCCCTCAGTCACTGCGCCAGATGGTTCGGTTGTGACTGTGGAAAGAAGAAAATCGTAAAACAATGAATTTTGTCTGGATTATGTTGTGTTTTTCTCAGTACTTTGACACCAGTATCTGGCGTTCTAAGTGTGAAAATTATATTACACAACAAGAGTTAGAGGCATAGTCATACAGCATGAAACAATTCGGTCCATTCAGCCCAACTCATCCATGCCACCCAAGATGCTCCATCTAAAATATGTTCCCACATTTGGCCCATATCCCTCTGCACCTTTCCCATCCATGTACCTCTCCAAGTGTCTTTTCCATAATCATTCACAACAGTTTTGAACTAATTATACAAAGAGCAATCAATGCCCACATCATTGTCTCTTGCCACAGTTTTGGCCACAACACTCATCCAGGTCAATATTAATCGATAAATTCCACAAAATACACTCAGTTTTAAGCCTCCAGTGAGCCTTCAAAATTAGGATGGTTCGTTTGGGGTCAAAGAAACTTGGGGAATGTGTTAAGAGAAGTTGAATGACTTTTAAATATTTTCGATAGAAGCTCATTTGCACCTTTGTGAATCACATTTCATCATATTCCCTCTCTTATGTATAAAACAATGTGTTTTCAGCAAAATAAATGAAAATAACATTTGATGTGCTTCCCAATAATGTTGGTTTAGGGCAGATTTTGGGTTCAGCAAAATACAAATAAGTTGAAGAGGAAGCTCTGGAGGTAAAATAATTCTTCAAACTTGGGAATTTCTGCTGACATTGCAGTCTGTACTCAGATTAGAAACTCTACACCAGTAACTTAATTCTTGAAAGTAGTAACATCCAGTCTCCTACCTGTAACTGTGATTAGGTCAATGGTCACATATATATTTGATCCTGTGGAACATGTGTAAACTCCGGCATCTGCAAACTGCACGGGGACAATCCACACATGGAAATTCTTGCCATTCACATTTCCCTCTGTGGTTTCCAGTCGATTCCCAAAGTAGCTCCTGTTGACATGTATCGGCTCAGACCTGTGAGAAGAAGCTATTTCCTTCTCTTGATTCTGGAAACGTGGTGATCTCCAAGTCCATTTGGTTTCACTGAGCTCAGGAGGAGCTTCACAAATCAGGTCGAGTTCACTGTGATCTGTGACTGAGCGATAAACTGTGTACGTCTTGTTATGTAAACCTGCAAGAGAGGGACAGGGAACAAAGAATTAGATTTCCATACACGCCGAGATACAATGTTGTGAGTTTCCACAGGGACAAACCCCCGGCTCTGGGATGTCAGCTGGGACCCCTGGTTCTGGACTCGCCCAACATGGGGAACATTGTTCCTGCATCTAGCCTGCCCAATCCCTTAATAATTTTATACGTTACTATAAGATCCCCTCTCATCCTTCTAAATTTCAGTGAATATAAACCCAGTCGATCCATTCTTTCATCATATGTCAGTCCGCCATTCCAGGAATTAACCTGGTGAACCTATGCTGCACTCCCTCGATAGCAAGAATGTCCTTTCTCAAACTAGGGGACCAAAACTGCACACAATACTCCAGGTGTGGTCTCACCAGGGCCCCGTACAACTTCAGTAGGATCTCTTTGCTCCTATACTCAAATCATCTCGCTATGAAGGCCAACATGCCATTTGCTTTCTCCATTACCTGCTGTACCTGCATGCTTACTTCAGCACGATGTCCAAGTCACCCTAATCATAAAGCTGGTGTCCTGTTGACATCGCAACAACCTGAAGCTCAGTGCTCTTAAGACAGTGGAATTGATTGTAGACTCAATCCTCCCCTCCTGATTGTAGAGCTCCCCCTCCCCTCCCCCCACTCATCTTCAACAACACCACAGTCACAACTGTGGAGTCATTTAATTTCTTCGGAATCATCATCTCCAAGGACCTTAAATGGGAGGCCACCATCGACTCCACAGTCAAAAAGTCCCAACAGAGGATGTACTTCCTGCGGCAGCTGAGGAAACACAATCTGCCACAGGCAATGATAGTCCAATTCTACACGGCCATCGTAGAGTCTGTCCTCACCTTCTCCATCATGGTCTGGTTTGGCTCAGCCACCAAGCACGACACCTGGAGGCTGCAGCAAATCGTCCGATCAGCTGAGAAGGTTATTGGCTGCAACCTTCCCTCCATTGACGAACTGTACACTGCAAGGACCAGGAAGCGAGCGGGTAAGATCATCTATGACCCCTCTCACCCTGGCCACAAACTCTTTGAATCACTTCCCTCTGGCAGATGAGTCCGGACTATCAAAGCTGCCACAGCCAGACATAAAAACAACTTCTACCCACGAGCCGTAGCTCTACTCAACAGCCAAAAGTCGGTAGCCTCTTTTTACTCCGGTACTTTATTTTCACATGTTTAAATTATAATGTTTTATTTTTAATTGTCTGCTGTATATCGTGTTTTTACCTTATGCGAGCAAAGCACTGTCAAATTCCTTGTGTATGATTACGTGGCCAATAAAATGTTATTCTGATTCTGATTCTGATTCTGGTATTCCCTCTGCATTTATACTTGAATTAGGTCATATTTTCCTGTTCTGTTATACACTGAAAACTAGATGTTATTTCCATCACTGGATATTATCCCCTTTGATTCATGCAGGTGAACTGAAATGAATCCCTTGGTTCTCCTGTGTTGCTCCATAAATCTTAGTGCCACCATTTTATATTTACACCATGTCCCAGGGTAAAGGCAATGTCCACATCCTGCAGTGTGGAAGCCCACGGGTGGAGTCAGTGCTCACTATACAACATGTGGAACAGTTTGATATCAAGAACTATTTAATACCTGCTGCAAAGCAGCTTTGGACTCACCCTGATCCACTTCAACATTGGCGGCTACAGTGAGAACAATGGAGGTATTTTCCTGCACTTCCCATGTGTATAGATTGGGATTTCCTGCTCCAACGTGTTGGATCATCAGATAGACGGCGTTATTCAGACGGATCTGATCAGTGTTGTTCCTCCTGTTCTGCTGAGCTGAGCCTCTTGGTTTCCAGTGAAGACTGATGGTATCTGGGAGTCTGGAGATGGTACAGCTGAGGGTGATGTCACTGCCCATCACTGGCCTCGGTGAGTCGGCCTCAACTGTGGAAACAGACACATGTGGTTCAGTTCACCAGCAGCTTTCTGAACTACTGTGGCCAGAATTGTCTTTTTCCTGCAGACAGACAGTCGGCTGAATGTTGAGCTGCCATGCTCAGTGATGTCGTCAACACTTCCTGGTAGTGACCACCTGTCCCCCTCGCCCCCTCGTCTCCCACATCAACACTCCCTGGTAGTGACCACCTGTCCCCCTCGCCCCCTCGTCTCCCACATCAACACTTCCTGGAAGTGACCACCTCTCCCCCTCGCCCCCTCGTCTCCCACATCAACACTTCCTGGTAGTGACCACCTCTCCCCTCGCCCCTTCGTCTCCCACATCAACACTTCCAGGTACGGATGTTTTTAGTATAGTAGAAACACAGAACTGCAGATGCTGGTTAATATATAAAAGGACATAAAGTGCAGGAGTAATTCAGCAGGTCTGGTAATATGAATATCACTGCCCCTTAATTGGTACACGTGACAATAAAAGACCTTTGAACTCTAGAGAGCATAGATAGGTGACGTTTCAGGTTGAGACCCTTCTTCAGACTGATTATATTTCTTGGATGTCTTTAACAGAGATTATATGGGAGTGAATAAAATCATGATAGGCATATCTATAGTAAACGCACATGGTCTTTTTCCCAGGGTTGGGGAATCAACAACTACTGTAGATAGTACATGTTTAAGGTGAGAGAGGCAGATTTGATTTACCCCTTAATATTAGGGGCAGTTTTTTGACAAAAAGTGTGGTACATGAACATACTTTATGGAAAGATCGAGCAGAGGAAGTGTTTGATGCAGGTACAGTATTTAAAGGGCATTTAAACAGGTATATGGGAAAAAAGGTTAAAGGGATATGGGCCAAATGAGGGCAAATGGGATGTTTAGATGGGTAATAATAATAATAATAGATTTTATTTATATAGCGCTTTTCAGGACTCAAAGTCGCTTGTAGTTGGTCAGTTGCCTTCCTGATGGAAAAAGTAAATAGAATGTCCACTTCCTGTAGGAAAAGAGAACAAATGTGTAAATGTTGGACAATAATTTTTCACTGACCTTGTCATTAGCAATATTGCAGAGAATTAATCTTTACTAAGTTGTACGTTATAATTCATCATCATGGAACAGCATGGAAACAGGCCCTCTGCAGCAATCTGTCCACGCTGACCAGTGGGTCTCCATGGAGACACATGAAACTGCAGATTGTGGAATGTTGATCAAACGCAAAGTGTTGGAGAAACTCAATGGGTCAGGCAGCATCTGTGGAGGGAATGGATTGATGACGTTTCATGTCAGGATGCATTCTCAGGCTGATGGAATGGGAGAGTGACAACTGGGGAAGGGAAGTAGGCATGAGACAAAGCATGGTGAGTGATAGGTGGATACAGGTGGGGAATGGTGATGAGTAGATGGATGGAGATAATGACAAAATGGAGGGGTGAAATGGAGACAAAAGGTTGTCAGTATAAACATGTGTAATAACAGGATCCATACATAAGAAGAAGTTGTTTGTTATAGTAAACACACAGAGCTCAAATACTTAGGTGTTGTAAGCTCAAGCTCAGCAACGAATCTAACTAGAGGCTGGACTAACAGACTAGATAACATGATGACTGTTTGAGTACACAGTGGCATGCAGTAAAACATGACATAGATCATGTCAACTAATACTGACTGATCTACAGTCAGATCAGTAACAGGGAGGGATATGGGTGGAAGTGGAGCAAGAACATAAAAGGAAAACTCTTCAATTAGAAGGGGTGGGAGATGAGATAAAAGAGGAAGGGAAGGGAATAGGATAACTGGGTGGTGGGTTAAATGCGTGCACAATGAAGGGGGGAGAAGTGGGGTTCGGGAAGTGTTATTTGAAATTTGAGAATTCATTGATCATAACATAGTTAGACCACTCAAACTGGAAGAAAATATTCCACTCAAATTTCAGGATCAATAAGCGACATCAAAACTCAATCATGACTCTAAGTATGAAGAACAAACCCTTATCACTTACCACGGGGCTCCTGATAGTACGGGACAAAAAGCCGGGGCAGGTCTTGATGAAACAAACCACATCTCCAGTTCCCTCTGCCTCTCTCAGCTTTCTGAATAACCAGACTCTGTGATTTCTCTTTCCCGGTCAGTGTCTTTTCTCCAACACTTTTGCCATCGCCATTGATCCAAACCAGTCTCATTGACTCAATGACGTGAGACACAGAGCAGGTCAGGGTAACGGTGATTCCCTCAGTCACTGCATCAGACGGTTCAGCTGTGACTGTGGAAACAAGCAGGTTGTTTACATTTTAAACAATAAGTTCATCAGTAAACTCAGTGGCAACATTCTGTCTCCCACCTTTCACTGTGATTAGATCAATGGTGAAAAATGCAATTGATTCCAGATAACATGCGGAAACTCCGGCATCTTGAAACACAACGGGGACAATCCTCACACTGAAATCCTCGCCATCGAAGGGTTTCCCTGAGGCCACCAGTCGTTTCCCGAAGTCGGTCCCTTTGACATTGGTGGGCTGAGAACGTTCTGCAGATGCTATTACTTTCTGCTGTTGAAGGCGATGAGATGTCCAGGTCCACTGAGCACGGGAAAAGCCACCACCATAACTCCCAGAACAAACCAGGTGAAGTTCACTGTGATCCGTGCTGGAGCGGTAAAGTCTGTATCTCTCCCTATATAAATCTGTATCAGAGAGACAGAGGATAACTCCTTTCAGTATTACAGTTACCGTGCCATACAGAGATTCTCAACCGTATTCTTATAAACATTCGTGGTGTTTTGTTCAGCTGATCAAGTTTCAAATGTAACATCTTTCATGAATGCCGCACTAAACTCATCAGATCTTTATAAAATACAATGTCCTGTACGGCAGTAAATTGCAGTGAAGTTTGAATATTCCACTCTACATTTCAACATTAGGTTCGCTCCCACACCCGGACTGTCCGGGAATCTCCCGGGATGGAATGAAACCTCCGGGAGACTCCCGAGAGCGGTCTGGGAGGTGAATGTCTCTGTCAGTCTGTCTGCAGGAGGTGGTGCAGGTTCAGGCTGCGGACAGAAGCAGCCCAGAGGATGCCTGCGCGGGGACTGACCCGGACAGGTTGGCAATTCAAGTGGGTCGGGTCTTCCCGTCCCTTCATTCCCATTATTCCCACCATCCCTCTCCCATTCACACCCATTGATTCCCTGTCCTTCCCTGTTCCCGGGTCCTGCTCCCAGCTGAATGCTGATCCGAAGCCCGAGTCTGCAGCAGCTGGAATCACTTCAAGCAACACCAGACTCGGAGAGAAGGGTCAGTGAGGGGAGAGGGGATGGATTGTTGTTCAGTGCTGATGTGTGGGCCGGGACCCCCAGTGTGAGTGTGAGCAGCAAGTGCTGGTGGTTGTCATGGTGACTACACTTTCTATCTGACACTTTGACGTGAGTCCTGTATCAGTATCTCAGTCTCAGATACTGGAGCATTGATGGCAAGATAAACTGACAAAATACTTGACTGAACAATGGTTACAGAAAGACACCCCCCTCCTGTGCTGTGTGTCTGTCACACAGAGACAAGCAGGCAGCTGCTCCACAGAGAGACTTTCTGTAAACTTCTCCCTGATCATTGCAGCATTTTATACTGGAGAGCAGTTGGTCACTGCCACAGTTCTTCACAGGGCGCACACATAATATTACAAGAAGCACCGTGATACAAGTGTCTACTTGATATCCAATGGGAGGTGTTTACACTCACGGTTGTATACAGTAAAATCTCCATTACTTGTGTGAACAATGTTTCCGTTTTCCTGCACATCACACACATACAGCTTCCCATCCTCCACTGTAACGTGTCGAACCATCAGATAGACCGTGTTATTCAGGCGGATCTGATCAGTGTTGTTCCTGTTCTGCTGGGATGAGTCCATGGGTCTCCAGTGAAGACTGACTGTATCTGAGAGTCTGGAGATGGTGCAGCTGAGTGTGACGTCACTGCCCAGCAGATGCCTCTGTGGACTTGCCTCAACTGTGAAAAACAGATCAATGAGATTCAGAGTGAGTAGTGGTTTGTACAAGTCCAATGACTGGACTCAATCTCACCTCAACTGAAAACCTAGACCCGCCCCTCATTGTTCTAAACTCCAGCTAGTCCAAGCCCAGAGCCACAAACACTCATCATCCCCTGGGGCATTTTCATAAACGTTAGTTTTATGTTGCATTACTTCAGACTGCACTGCAATCTCTGCACCATTCTGCTGTTTTGCTTTTGTTGCATTTTTTAATGTACCTTTAATTATAATTTATTTTATCTGAACAATGAATGTGTTTTACCCAAATGTATATGACAATGAACTAATATGAATATAAATCTGAATTTGATATTGTACAGACTACACAGACATAGTGTTATTGTTCCTCACTTTGACAGTGTTCACACATTTTGTGTACATAACACTCTTGACACTCCTGCTGCATCCTGAGATTATACCAATTCAAGTGTTTCAGATGTTTGTACATTAGATTTAGCTCGGCGGGGACTGGTGGCAGAAGGTCCATGGACTGTAGTTCTATTCCACAATGCCTTTGCTTTGTCTGCACTGATCTTCAGTGTGTCCCTCAGCACGTACTCCTGCAGCCTTGAATATTCTGCCCTGGGGAAAACATGAAGATCAAAGTAGTTGGATCCAACCTCATTCACTGTATCTCGGCAAACGTTAGAGCAATGAACAAATCCCAATCCCTTTACACCTGTGGAGAATTATCTACAGGAGGCAAAGGCCTTGTTCATCCTCTGCTAAAACTCCCAAGCTGTTGGAATGGTTCTGAGTGGCACCAACTTTTAGAAGTAAACACATTTATTAATATTGAATATTTCATTTGATTTATCATGAAAGAGTCTAATTCTACAATAACGATTAGTTTTGATTCCTGAAGAGTCTCCACCCCTGCAGGCACCGGAAATGGGAGCAGTTTTCCCAGTGGCAGTGTCGGAGAATATCAGCATATTCCTGCTCCAGTCCTGGTCTCCATGTGGAGAAGTGAAGGGGAGCGTTGGCAGATTCACCGCAAGAACTGTCAGCAAGTTGTGGAATTCCTCGTTGTGAAACGCATGGGTGGAAGTCCTGAAGCTGTTCATATTCACACAGGTAAATGCCGGCTGTTCACTGTGACACTGCTGGTGCAACCGGCAACACTCTGACCAGTGAATGCAAACAACGTTTAGATGTAACTGGATTGATACGTTTGTCCATTTGTCCCTGTCATGTCTCCCCCCCCCCCACCGCCCTCAAGGTGAGAACTCTCCCACCAGTGTAAGTTCCACAGATGAAGGACTTCCTCTGGGATCTCAACCAAGTGAGGCAAGGACCTGGTTCACTGGGTAACATTGAGCAGCAGTGTCACTCGACAATCTCACCCCAGGCCCACAGAATCAATAAAGAAAAATCTTTCCCCCAATTGTTTCATTGGGAGATTCATCGGGTGGAAGTAGTCTCACAATTCCCGCCATATTTCATCATTACACCTGACATTATTTACAGAGAAACATATTGTTGATCCGTGTCTCACCCACTCACCTTTGATCCCATATATTTCATATCGTTTCAGGATCTGGTTCCTCGGATGTGTTTCGGTCAAAGTGAACAATCCTGACCATTTAAATCTGGGTGTTTTTATTGCCAGATTACTGGTACGGTCATCCACATCCACCTCCTGGTTCTTGTCTGCGTTTCCCCAGCCATTGTCCCACTGTTTGCTCCACGTGCCCTGGTCCTGGACGTGGAGAGTTACCACTGTCTGTTTTCCTAGCCCTGAGTGTGGTTCCCATTCCCAGACAAGAGTGTCACTCCCAGGATTGTCTGGTCCTTTTAACACAATGTCGCCTCCATTATCCAAGAAATAAATCTGATTTGTGATTTCTGTTGGAAATAGGAAAAATTATTAATTTTGAATTTCATTTATTTCCAGAATGTTTTGATCTCCCACAGAACCTCCAGTGAGACGGACACAGTTTGTGAATAGATGGCTGGCTGGAATAACCTGGCCTGATCCAGGGATACTTCATGACATGAGAAGAGTGAGTGGGAGAAAGACGGAGGTGGAAGGGCGTTTGTGTCGGGTCTCCAGCCCGTGTTCCCTGTGACGGGGTTTCCTGATGTGGGTGGAGATCAGGCCGATCCTGTACACACCGCATCCCCGGCCCTTGTCGGACAGACCTGGAACAGAATAAACATGGTCCTGCCTCCCTGCGCTGTGATTTACAACATAGAACAGTTCAGAACAGGAACAAGCCCCTCGGCCCACAAGGTCTATGTTGAGCATAATGCCACGACCAAGTCTTATCTGCCTACACATAATCCATATCTCTCCATTCCCTGCATGTCCATGTGCCTATCCAAAAGTCTCTTAGATCCCATTCACACATCTCCCACCATCACCACCAGCAGCATGTTCCAGCCACTCACCACTGTAAAATACTTGTCCTTCACATCTCCTTCACACTTTGCCTCTCTCACCTAAAAGCCCCCCATGCCCTCTTGTATTTGATATTTCCATCCTGGGGAAAAGATTCTGACTGTCTACATTGACCTTGCCGCTCATAATTTGGTAGAATTCTATCAAGCCTCACTTCAATGTCAAACATTCCAGAGAAAACAATCCAAGTCTATTCAACCTCTCCCTGTAGCTAATATCCAGTAACACAGGCATCATTCTTGTAAACCTTCTCAGCCCTGTCTCCAAAGCCTCTGCATCTTTTTGGGGCATCCAGAACTGCATGTAATGCTTGAAATCCGGCCTAACCAGAGTCCTACAAAGCTGCATCACATCCTGACTTCCTGACTCTTATACCCAATGATCCAACCAAAGGCATGCCATCTGCCTTCTTTGCCACTATCTACCTCTATTACCATTTTCAGAGAGTTCGGGACTTGGATCCCAAGGTCCCTCTGTACATCAATGCTGTTAAGGGCCTTGCCGTTAATTGTATATCTTCCCCTTATATTCAAACTCCCAAAGTGCAACACCTCACAGATGCTTGGATTAAACTTGATCTGTCATTTGTCCACCCATTTCTATAGCTGGTCTATATCCCATTCATTACTTTGCAACATACTTTGATACTTTGACAGCGTTGTTCACAGTGCAGCAATCTTGTTCTCATCTGCAAATGTACTAACCAACCCATCTACATTTAAATTTATTGTATAAATCATGACCGACAGTGGTCCTGGCAGAGATCCATATAGAACTCCACTGGTCACAGATTTCCTGCCTGAATATTGCCTTTTCCTCTGTTTTCTAGTCTGCCCATTCTGAATCCTGACAAACAATTCAATGTTAATCCCATGCTTATTAATCTTCATCATCTGTCTATCATGGGGAACTTTACCAAGTGCCTTACTAAAATCACTGTAGACAATGCCACGTAAAAGTCATGCCTACTGCCTTTAATCCCCTCATCTATTTTGTTCCAAATGGGAGTCAATTCTATCCCAAAGAATCCTTTCCAATTGTTTCCTACCGTTGTCATGTGACTCACAGTTCTTTAATTCGCTGAATTCTCTCTCTAAACAAATAAACCATTTTAACTCCCATTCCCAAACTGATCTTTCTGTCCTTGGCCTCCTCCATTGTCAGCGAGGCCACATGCAAACTGAAGAAATCTCACTTCATATTTCTCTTGGGTATCTGACAACTTAATGGTATGAACATTGAATTCTTGACTTTCAGGCATCAAATTGCCAAACAACCCACCCCACCTTTTTACTGACATCTTTTATTTTATTTTATTTCATTTTTTTCCTTTTTCCCTTGCTCCTCTCATCCCTGGAGTTATCTGACACCTCACCTACATCCCCTAACTCCAGTTTCAGTTTCCTTCATTTATCCTTGTTTACCTTCTCCTTGTCTACCGTCTTGATTTTAATGTAAGTATAAGAAGCCCTGGAACTTTCTTTACTCAATCGCCACAGCCATTTTGTGGCCTATTTTCTCCCTTCTAATCGCCCGCTTGAGTTCTTTCCTCCTTGCTTTATATTCCTCAATGGCCCTCTCTGCTATCATATTCTTGAACCTTGCATGTGTTTCCTTTCTATGTTTGACCAAATGTACACATTTATTTGGTCATCTCAGGTTCCCTTACTTTGCCAGTCTTATCTCTCCTCCTTACTGGAATTTACTGGTCTTGAGTTTGAATCAACTGACCTTCAGACAATTCTCAATCTCAGACTTGGAGTAACTTAATAACAACTGCTCTGAGTCTACCTTACCAAGCTCCTGCCTAATAATGGTGTCATTTGCCTTACTCAAATTAAGGTCTTGTCGCACAGTCCAGACTTATCCCTATTCAAACCAATCTTAAAACTTATGGAGTTGTATTCACTGTCTCCAAAATACTCTTTCAATAAAACATCAGTCACTTGGCCAGACTCATTTCCCAACACAAGGTCCATTTTGGATTCTTTTCTCACGTTGCACTATTCACAACTGTTACAAAACATCCTATTGAATATACCATTTGTCACCCCCCAAGACATCCATTTGTGTAATCTTTCACTAATCTGTGTCCACATCTGTTCCTCTATTTCCTGCTCACTCTTGGGGGACCTCTCATACAATTCCGTTGAATTGCTTGCACCTTTCTTATTTTCACATGGCTCTACCCATATCACCTCAATGGACAAACCATCCAGAGTCTTCACTCTGAGTGCCAACAAGATATTTTCCCTGATTAATAGAGCAATTCCCCCATCTTTTTCCCATAGAAACACAGAACATTGAGCTGCTAGTCATGTCCCTGTCACAACCATATTTCCACAATGACCACATCATAGTCCCCAACAGCGATCTGGGCTCTAAGTTCATCTACTGTGCCCACAATACTCCTAGCATTGGAATGAACATACCTCCACCCATCAGTTTCACTATATAACTTCACCTCCCTCTGTCTGTCCTTCCTTTAAGACTTACTTATCTTCATCTCCACCTTCCCATCACACCCCTACCTCTCCAGTTTAGCCCTCTTGGTAACACTAGTGCACCTCCCTGCAAACATATTTGTCCCCTCCATTTCAGATACAAACTACCCCTCTTGTAGAGGTGACGTCTACCCCAGAAGAGATGCCAATGGCCGAAAGATCTGAATCTGAATCTCTGCCCCCTGCACCAAGTCCTGAGCCATACATTCATCTGTCCTTTCTTCCTATTCCTACCTTCACTAACACATGGCACCGGAAGGAATCTGGAGATGATGAGCCCAGCGAGCCTTGATAAAGATCTGTGTGTGTTCTCTGGCCACAGGTGAGTTTGTGGAAGGGTGGGAGAGTTGTTGATGTAGTGAGACTCATGTCAGTGGTAGGGAAACTATCAGACCTCATCCCTTTTCCTACCCATCCCATTTGTGCCAAAGTGCCCACCGCCTTCTGGCTGTTCACCTTCATCCTTGAGAATGTCCCACACCTGCTGGAAGACATCCTGGACCCTGGCACCATGGAGGCAACACACCATCCTGGAGTCTGGTTTGCTGCCACTGAATCACCAGTCTGACCCCCAAATATTCTGGGATTTGAATGGAATGGAATTGCTGGCTGGAGAAAGGGGTTGTGGTGGGACTGAAGACAACGGCTTTGGGATTCAAAGTGTTCAGTTGGGGGGGAATTCTGCTCATCCAGTCCTGGATGTCCCACGTGTACTCTGGGAATGTGGAGACTATGGAGGTGTCGAGGGAGGTGCTAGCGAGGTCAAGCTGGTGTCCACAGTCAACTTGTGGAAGCAACGGTGAAACTTCAGCTGATGTCACCGAAGGGCAGCTTGAGGATGAGAAATAGGAGGGGTCCATGGTAGATTGTCGGCGTGTGCCCGAGGGAACTGTGCCGGAGCGTGAAGTGAAGACACAGTGCGGGTAGTTCTCGGGCTGCGAGTGGATCGATAAGTCAAGAGCAGTTCCACCCACCTGGACTGTGGTGGGGAGATGTTGGGGAGGATGGTGTGGACAACCATGTCACACTACTCACCTGGGGCCATTTCTGACTTTGAAAAGGACCATGTTGGTGCAGGGGAAGGGGAGGGAGGGAGAAAATGGGAGAGGCTCAGAAATGGAGCTCCGGCAAGGATGGGGTGGATTTGCGGGACGTGGAGAGGAAAGCGAGATTGACAATGGGGTGTGGGTTTACACGGACAATGATAAAGTAAATCAACGTGATTGTGACCGGTGAAGAGAAAGCACTTACTCTGTGTGGAAACAGGTCGAAGCAGGAAAACAAAGACACCGAACATCAAACCAGCTGGCAAACTGCTGCAGAAAAACCTGGGCCTCATTTTGTGGATTCCCTGTGGGAAATAACATAGAATTTTAGACTGAGCCAGTTTGAGACACATATCTTCACTGCATTTGGAGTCCATGTTGATAGCTCACGGAAGGTGGCAGCACAAGTAGTTAGGGTAGTGAAGAAGGCGTATGGTATGCTTGCCATCAATGCTAAGGCATTGAATGTAAGAGTGAGGAAGTGTATCTTTTGTTTCTAAAGCTAAAACTTCAATTGCAATACTTCTGTTCTGATGCTGCTCACTGTGGGTCAAAGGCTGGATTATAAGGACAGGAACATTGCCCCATCTCCCACACACTGTTACTGTGCTGAGGAATGAAGCAACAATATGTAAAAGTGTGGTCCATCAGGGAATGTTGCCACCTGACCCACTCCAGACTGCAGGAAAACATGCTGAGGGATGCACTGACGCTTGGTGCAACCAACATACAAACTCTGTGGGGGAGGACCACAGTCTAGGGACCTTCTCCTGCTGGACATTGAGGGATGAGTCTGGTGGGAACAGCCCTCATACAAGGGAAGGGATATCACCACAGGGGGCCACATGAGTGTTAAGGGTGTTTATTATAAAGATAAATAATATTGACTATGACACTATTGGATGTAGATACACTGAAAGTGTCTGAAGATGTTTTTATGTTGTTTTAGATTTGTATAAAACAAGGAACTGCAGATTCTGGTTTACCGAGAAAAGACACAAAATAATGGAGT
Source organism: Malacoraja senta (assembly GCA_038087875.1). Taxonomy (NCBI): domain Eukaryota; kingdom Metazoa; phylum Chordata; class Chondrichthyes; order Rajiformes; family Rajidae; genus Malacoraja; species Malacoraja senta. Next base: position 48,382 of record JAXLNO010005865.1, read on the forward strand.
AACTCAGCAGGTCAGGCAGCATCCCAGGAGAACATGGCTAGGAGATGTTTTGGATCAGGACCGTTTTGTTCAAAAATAGTTTTGTAAATTGTTTTTATTCTGTCTAAAGTTTATTTTTAAAATTTAAAGGAAATGTGAGGCTAGAAGGGCTCAAGGTGTAATTATTGTGTTTTCCAAGCTCATTCAGAAGATTATATAGATCTGACAGATCCCAAGAACAATGAGGGATTCTGCGTTTCCCCATATCACATTCAGGACCTGAAGCAACATTCAGAGCAATGGTTAAGGCTGCATTAAGAGCTTTTATGCAATTCAACCACAATGCTTCGTCTATTTTGATCTCTGGGCTGTTTTACTTCCTGATTTTTTCTCAACTAAGGGGAGTGGGAGGCAACCGTGGCTGACAAGAGAAGTTAGGGATAGAATAAAACTAAAAGAAAAGATGTACAACACAGCAAAGAGTAGCCGGAAGCCAGAGGATTGGGAAACTTTCATAGGACAACAGAAGGAAACAAAACGGGCTATACGGGCTGAAAAGATAAAGTACGAAGGGAAGCCGGCCAGGAATATAAAGAAGGACAGTAAAAGCTTCTTTAGATATGTTAAGGGAAAAAGAATATCAAAGTCAAATGTGGGTCCCTTGAAGGCACACACGGGTGAAATTATTATGGGTAACAAGGAAATGGCAGAAGAGTTGAACAAGTACTTCGGATCTGTCTTCACTAAGGAAGACACAAACAATCTCCCAGATGTACTGGAGGACAGAGGGTCTAATGGGGTAGAGGAACTGAAAGAAATTTTCATTTGGCGAGAAATAGTATTGGGTAGGCTAATGGGACTGAAGGATGATAAATCCCCTGGGCCCGATGGTGTGCATCCCAGGGTCCTCAGGGAGGTGGCTCTAGAAATAGTGGACGCATTGGTGATCATTTTCCAATGTCCAATAGATTCAGGATCAGTTCCTGTGAATTGGAGGATAGCTAATGTTATCTCACTTTTCAAGAAAGGAGCGAGAGTAAACGGGGAATTACAGACCAGTTAGCCTGACATCGGTGGTGGGAAAGATGCTGGAGTCAATTATTAAAGATGTAATAATGGGGCATTTGGAGAGCAGTAAAAGGATTAGTCCAAGTCAACATGGATTTATGAAAGGGAAATCATGCTTGACTAATCTTCTGGAATTGTTTGAGGATGTTGCAAGTAAAATGGATGAAGGGGAGCCAGTGGTTATAGTGTGTCTAGACTTTCAAAAAGCCTTTGATAAGGTCCCGCACGGGAGACTGGTGACTAAAATTAGAGCGCATTGTATTGGGGGTCGGGTGTTGACATGGATAGAAAATTGATTGGCAGACAGGAAACAAAGAGTAGGAGTGAACGAGTCCTTTTCAGAATGGCAGGCAGTGGCGAGTGGAGTGCCGCAAGGCTCGGTGTTGGGGGCCGCAACTGTTTACCATATATATTAATGATTTGGAAGAGGGAATTAGGAGCAACACTATTAAGCTTGCGGATCACACAAAGCTGGGTGGCAGTGTGAACTGCGATGATGATCTCAGAAGGTTGCAGGGTTACCTGGACAGGTTGAGTGAGTGGGCAGATGCGTGGCAGATGCAGTATAATATAGATCAATGTGAGGTTATCCACTTTGGCGGCAAAAACATGGGGGCAGATTATTATCTCAATCGGGTTAGGTTAGGTTAGGGGGAGGTGCAGCGAGACCTGGGTGTCCTTGTACACCAGTCACTGAAAGTTGGCGTGCAAGTACAGCAGGCAGTGAAGAAAGCTAATGGAATGTTGGCCTTCATAAGAAGAGGATTTCAGTATAGGAGTAAAGAGGTTCTTCTGCAGTTGTATAGGGCTCTGGTAAGACCACATCTGGAGTATTGTGTACAGTTTTGGTCTCATAATTAGAGGAAGGACATCCTTGTGATTGGGGCAGTGCAGCGTACGTTCACGAGATTGATCCCTGGGATGGCGGGACTGTCATATGAGGACAAATTTAAAAGACTAGGCTCATATTCACTGGAGTTTAGAAGGATGAGGGGTTATCTTATAGAAACATATAAAATTATAAAAGGACTGGACAAGCTAGATGCAGGAAAAATGTTCCCAATGTTGGGCAAGTCCAGAACCAGGGGCCACAGTCTTAGAATAAAGGGGAGGTCATTTAAGACTGAGGTGAGAAAAAACGTTTTCACCCAGAGAGTAGTAATTTTGTGGAATTCCCTGCCACAGAGGGCAGTGGAGGCCAAGTCACTGGGTGGATTTAAGAGATAGTTAGATAGAGCTCTAGGGGCTAGTGGAATCAAGGGATATGGGGAGAAGGCAGGCACGGGTTATTGATTGGGGACGATCAGCCATGATCACAATGAATGGCGGTGCTGGCTCGAAGGGCCGAATGGTCTCCTCCTACACCTATTTTCTATGTTTCTAAATTTCACAATGTGTCAATAGTCAGCAGAGGTGTGAAGAAAAGATCAACCCATCACAAAATCTTATTGTATGAAAAGACTGGACCATTTCCCACCCCAACCAACACTTCACACCCACTCACAGCCTGACCTCAGTCTGCAAAGACTGGGCCCTTCTACACCCACCCTCCTCCAATCACCACTTCACACCCAATTACTCTCACCCTCCTTGCTGAACACCATCACTTCATCAACAATAAAAATAGAGGAGGTGGAGAGGCTTTTCAGAAGACGGAAAGGCCGGAAATCTCCAGGACCTAACAATGTTTCCCCCTCTACTCTCAAGCTCTGTGCCAAACATATACAGACATGTTTAACCAGTCCCTGCAAACATGTACTGTCCCTGCCTGCTTCAAAGTCTCCGCTATTGTCCCTGTACCCAAAAAGGCCAGAATTACTTGTCTTAATGACCACAGGCCTGTCACACTGACCTCTGTGGTCATGAAGACCCTTGAAAGGCCTGTGCTGTGCAAAAAGAGGAGCAGGAGTGGATTATTTGGCACATTGAGCCCGTTCCGTCATTCAACACAACCTTCTCTGTCAATCCCATATTACAATTCTCTCCCTATAATCATTGATGCCATTTGTGTCAAGAAAAAACATATCCCCTACTTAACTGGATTCATTTACTAGTCATCTACCATTTTTTCCGTGGAGTGAATTTTAAAGGCTCACTATATTTAGCAATGTTACAAAATTTTGAGATTTAAAAAATAAAGTCTGCAATTTATCCCATCAGATAAAGCATAAAAATAAGTTTAATCTGACACCTAATTCACTTTCATATCTTCAGTATTAAAGAAGTTATGGCCATTTTCATACTCGGAAATTAGCATCTTGTTCCCTATTACTTTTCCATTGACTTAACACAAAAGCTGTGATCGAGGACAGTTAAAAGCCCATAACTTTCTTAAAAATTAAGATAACTGAAAGAAATGTTCAGTTATTATAGATTGAAGCATTGTGAAACAAATATGAAACAATCTTACTTAGAAGACATGAAAGTAAAGCATATAATTAGTTAGTTACCTAATTGTAGCTAATTACAAAATTCAATTACTAGATCTAAACATCTATCAATTTCTTAAGAATAGATTAACATTTTTAAATAGCCTAAGTGTCCAAATAACATTCACACAATAATTCACAATATAACATAATTTTAAAATCTCATTTTCATGAATTTACAGGCCAAATGGAAGGAATTGAATGTTTAATACCTGTAAATTAATGGGGATTTAAATCATCTTGAGAGTGAGGATTTCTGGAACGCGATCTTTTGGAACGTTCATTTGCGGTGAATTTAACCCCGTATTGGCATGAAAAATACTGCCGTTAATTCGGGGAATAAAATCACCGTGTCGCATGAAAAAATGTGAATTAAAGGCTTCTTAAGAAGCACTTTTATACATTTAAAGAAACCACTTTCGTTTACCTGTCCCGTGTGTGAAATCCGTCCCCGTTATCGGCGTTGACGCTTCAGGAGCTGATTTTAAAATTACTCTAGCGCTGACATTGACGATTTAATAAAAATAAAAAATACACAAAAGGCCACTAGGAATGATTTGTCAGCCAACGCTTGTACTCCAACAAAATATTAACCAGGACAAGGGAGGAGAAACCCGCGTTTTAACCCCGCCCCCCCTTAAAGGCGCCAAAATCGCGCACACGGCCAGTGGCAGAATTACAGCGCGACTGAAGGTAAGTTTTGTAACATACCTACTATATTCTGAATGAAGACATTTTCCCACATCTCAGCCCTTCAGGTCTTAAGTCTGCGACCCCTTGTTCTAGATCCTCCAGTCGCTGAAAAAAATCCGTTCTAAATGGAGTTTGTCTCGCTCTGCCTGAATTTTGACTGATTTAGTGAGGTCCCGTTCATGTCTTCCAAACTCCAGTGACTACTGGCCCAGTGGCTCCTCCTCACCTCACACGTTAGCCCTGCCATTCCAAGAATCAGTCTGGTCAGCTTTGGCTGAATTCATTCTGTGGCAGGAAAACCCTTTCTCGGGTATATGATATAACAATTACAGCACGGAAACAGGCCATCTCGGGCCTTCTAGTCCGTGCCGAAAACTTACTCTCACCTAGTCCCATCTACCTGCACTCAGATCATAACCCTCCATTCCTTTCCCGTGCATATACTTATCCAATTTAGTTTTAAATGATAAAATCGAACCTGCCTCCACCACTTCCACTGGAAGCTCATTCCACACAGCTACCACTCTCTGAGTAAAGAAGTTCTCCCTCATGTTTCCTCTAAACTTTTGTCCCTTAATTCTCAAATCATGTCCTCTTGTTTGAATCTTCCCTACTCTCAATGGAAAAAGCTTATCCACGTCAACTCTGTCTATCCCTCTCATCATTTTAAAGACCTCTATCAAGTCCCCCCTTAACCTTCTGCGCTCCATAGAATAAAGACATATCATGTTCAACCTTTCTCTGTAATTTAGTTGATGAAACCCAGGCAACATTCTAGTAAATCTCCTCTGTACTATCTCTATTTTGTTGACATCTTTCCTATAATTTGGCGCCCAAAATTGTACTCCATACTACAGAATTGGCCTCACCAATGCCTTGTACAATTTTAACATTACATCCCAACTTTTATACTCAATGCTCTGATTTATAAAGGCCAGCACTCCAAAAGCTTTATTTACCACCGTATCTACATGAGATTCCAACTTCAGGGAACTATGCACAGTTAATCCTAGATCGCTCTGATCTACTGCATTCCTCAATTCGCTACCATTTACAATGTATGTCCTATTTTGATTTGTCCTGCCGAGATGTAGCACCTCACACTTATCTGCATTAAACTCCATCTGCCATCTTTCAGCCCACTCTTCCAAATGGCCTAAATCTCTCTGTAGACTTTGAAAATCTACTTCATTATCCACCACACCACCTATCTTAGTATGATCTGCATACTTACTAATCCAATTTTCCAAACCATCATCCAGATCATTGATGTACATGACAAACAACTGTGGACCCAACACAGACCCCTGAGGCACCCCACTAGTCACCAGCCTCCAACGTGACAAACAGCCATCCACCATTACTCTCTGGCATCTCCCATTCAGCCACTGTTGAATCCATCTTGCTACTCCACCATTAATACCCAACAATTTAATCTTCTTAACCAACATGAGGAACCTTGTCAAAGGCCTTACTGAAGTCCATATAGACAACATTCACTGCTTTACCCTCATCAATTTCCCTAGTAACCTCTTCAAAAAATTCAAGAAGATTAGTCAAACATGACTTTCCAGGCACAAATCCATGTCGGCTGTTCCTAATCAGACCCTGTTTATCCAGATGATTACATACATTATCTCTAAGTATCCTTTCCATTAATTTGCCCACCACTGACGTCAAACTAACAGGTCTATAATGGCTAGGTTTACTCTTAGAACCCTTTTAAAACAATGGAACAACATGCGCAGTACGCCAATCCTCCGGCACCATTCCCGTTTCTAATGACATTTGAAATATTTCTGTCATAGCCCCTGCTATTTCTACACTAACTTCCCTCAATGTCCTAGGGAATATCCTGTCAGGACCTGGAGACTTATCCATTTTTATATTTTTCAAAAGTGTCAGTACTTCCTCTTCTTTGAATCTCATAGTTTCCATAGCTACTCTACTTGTTTCCCTTACCTCACATAATTCAATATCCTTCTCCTTGGTGAATACCGAAGAAAATAAATTGTTCAATATCTCCCCCATCTCTTTTTGCTCTGCACATAGCTGTCCACTCTGACACTAATGGACCAATTTTATCCCTAGTTATCCTTTTATATTAATATAGCTGTAGAAACCCTTTGGATTTACTTTCACCTTACTTGCCAAGGCAACCTCATATCTTCTTTTAGCTTTTCTAATTTCTCTCTTAAGATTCTTTTTACATTCTTTATACTCTTCAAGCACCTCATTTACTCCATGCTGCCAATAATTATTGTACATCTCTCTCTTTTTCCGAACCATGTCCAATTTCCCTTGAAAACCATGACTCTTTCCAATTTTTACTCTTTCCTTTCAACCGAACAGGGACATAAAGATTCTGTACTCTTAAAATGTCACCATTAAATGTCCTCCATTTCTCTACTACATCCTTCCCATAAAACAAAATGTCCCAATTCACTCCTTTTAAATCCTTTCGCATCTCCTCAAAGTTAGCCTTTCTCCAATCAAAAATCTCAACCCTTGGTCCAATTCTGACCTTCTCCATAAATATATTGAAACTAATGGCATTGTGATCACTGGACCCGAAGTGCTCCCCAACACATACTTCTATCAACTGACCTGTCTCATTTCCTAACAGGAGGTCCAGCACTGCCCCTTCTCTAGTAGGTACCTCTATGTATTGCTGCAAAAAATTATCCTGCACACATTTTTACAAACTCCAAACCATCCAGCCCTTTTACAGAATGTGTTTCCCAGTCAATGTGTGGCAAATTGAAATCTCCCACAATCACTACCTTGTGCTTACTACTACCCCTATAAGTGTTGCTACACCTTTCCCATTTCTTTGTTCCACCCGAATAGCCTCCCTAGACGAGCCCTCTAATCTATCCTGCCAAAGCACTGCTGTAATATATTCCCTGACAAGCAATGCAACACCTCCACCTCTTGCCCCTCCAATTCTATCACACCTGAAGCAACGAAATCCTGGAATATTTAGTTTCCAATCACAGCCATCGTGCACCTATATTTCACTAATCGCCACAACATCATACTTCCAGGTGTCAATCCAGGCTCTAAGCTCATCCACCTTTCTTACAATGCTCCTAGCATTAAAATAGACACATTTAAGAAACCCACCACCACTTATTCTCTGTTTATTATATTTTTCTTCTTTCTCCCCTACATGTTGGGTCTGAGTGCTTCCCTTCTCTGCCTCCTGCCTCCCACATTTTCTACTAGCTTTCTCTATTTGACTCCCTCCCCCCAACCACTCTAGTTTAAAGTCTCCCAAGTAGCCTTTGCAAATCTCGCCGCCAGGATATTGGTTCCCCTCGGGTTCAAGTGCAACCCGTCCTTTTTGTACAGGTCACACCTTCCCCAAAAGTGGTCCCAATGATCCAGAAATTTGAATCCCTGCCCTCTGCACCAGTCCCTCAGCCACAAATTTATCCTCCACCTCACTCCATTCCTACTCTCACTGTCGCGTGGTACAGGCAGTAATCCTGAGATTGTTACTTTTGCGGTCCTTCTCCTTAACTCTCTTCCTAACTCCCTAAATTCTCCTTTCAGGACCTCTTCTCTTTTTCTACCTATGTCATTGGTACCTATATGTACCACGACCTCAGGCTCCTCTCCCTCCCATTTCAGGATATCTTGGACACGTTCAGACACATCCCAGACCCTGGCACCAGGCAGGCAAACTACCATCCGGGTGTCCTGACTGCGTCCACAGAATCGCCTATCTGATCCTTAGTGGGTAAGGAGAACAAAACAGCACACAGGGGGTGGTCTCAGGAATATCCTGTAATATGGCAACAAGACATCTTGTTACTGTGCTCAAAAACTCCAGAAGAGAAGACCAACAAATATCACTTGCCTACTTACTGCATGCTGCATCACATGTCTGCTTTCAGTGATTAGCGCACAAAGACGCAGATATCTTTATCAATATTTCTGAATCAATCAGAATTCCTATAGTTCGCAGTCTTTCTGTTTATCCACAATATTATGGATAGGAAATGTATGGAGGGACATGGGTTAGGTGCAGGCAGTTGGGACTGGCTCAGATACACAACTTGGTCAGCATGTATGCATTGGGCCAATGGGCCTATTTCCACGCTGTACAGCTCTATGACTCTATGCTGCATCTGCGTGTATATTTGGACACTAGCTCAACTGACGGGGAGGAGCCGGCCAAAGTTGACTGGAAAGATACACTAGAAGGGATGACAGTGGAACAAAAAATGGCAGGTGTTTCTAGGAATAATACAGAAGGTGCAGGATCAGTTCATTCCTGGGAGTAAGAAAGATTACAAGGGGAGAAAGGGACGAGACCATGGCTGGCAAGGGACGTCGGGGACAATATAAAAATGAAAGCGAAGAAGTACAACGTAGCAAAGATGAGCGGGAAGCAAGAGGATTGGGTAATGTTTAAAGAACAACAGAAGATAACCAAAAAGACAATACGGGGAGAAAAGATGAGGTACGAGGGAAAGCTAGCCAAGAATATAAAGCAGGATAGTAAAAGCTTCTTTAGGTATGTGAAGAGGATAAAATTAGTTAAGACCAAAGTTGGACCCTTGTAGACCGAAAAAGGTGAATTTATTATGGGGAACAAGGAAATGGCAGATGAGTTGAACAGGTACATAAATACATAGATACATAGAAAATAGATGCAGGAGTAGGCCATTCGGCCCTTCGAGCCTGCACTGCCATTCAATATGATCATGGCTGATCATCCAACTCAGTATCCCGTACCTGCCTTCTCTCCATACCCCCTGATCCATTTAGCCACAAGGGCCACATCTAACTCCCTATTAAATATAGCCAATGAACTGGCCTCAACTATCCTCTGTGGCAGAGAGTTCCAGAGATTCACCACTCTCTGTGTGAAAAAGTTTTTCCTCATCTCGGTCTTAAAGGATTTCCCCCTTATCCTTAAGCTGTGACCCCTTGTCTTGGACTTCCCCAACATCGGGAACAATCTTCCTGCACCTAGCCTGTCCAACCCCATAAGAATTGTGTACGTTTCTATAAGATCCCCTCTCAATCTCCTAAATTCTAGCGAGTATAAGCCAAGTCTATCCAGTCTTTCTTCATATGAAAGTCCTGACATCCCAGGAATCAGTCTGGTGAACCTTCTCTGCACTCCCTCTATGGCTATAATGTCCTTCCTCAGATTTGGAGACCAAAACTGTACGCAATACTCCAGGTGTGGTCTCACCAAGACCCTGTACAACTGCAGTAGAACCTCGCTGCTCCTATACTCAAATCCTTTTGCTACGAAAGCTAACATACCATTCGCTTTCTTCACTGCCTGCTGCACCTGCATGCCTACTTTCAATGACTGGTGTACCATGACACCCAGGTCTCGCTGCATCTCCCCATTTCCTAATCGGCCACCATTTAGATAATAGTCTGCTTTCCTGTTTTTGCCACCAAAGTGGATAACTTCACATTTATCCACATTATACTGCATCTGCCAAACATTTTCCCACTCACCCAGCCTATCCAAATCACCTTGCAGTCTCCTAGCATCCTCCTCACAGCTAACACTGCCCCCCAGCTTAGTGTCATCCACAAACTTGGAGATGTTGCCTTCAATTCCCTCATCCAGTTCATTAATATAAATTGTAAATAGCTGGGGTCCCAGGTACTTTGGATCTGTCTTCACTAAGGAGGACACAAACAATCTTCCTGATATAGCAGTGGCCAGAGGATCTGGGGTGACGGAGGAACTGAAGGAAATCCACATTAGGCAGGAAATGGTGTTGGATAGACTGATTGGACTGAAGGTTGATAAATCCCCAGGGCCTGATGGTCTGCATCCCAGGGTACTTAAGGAAGTGGCTCTAGAAATCATGGATGCATTGTTGGTAATTTTCCAATGTTCTATAGACTCAGGATCAGTTCCTGTGGATTGGAGGGTAGCTAATGTTATCAGTTCCTGTGGATTGGAGGGTAGCTAATGTTATCCCTCTTTTTAGGAAGTGGCGGCGCTGTCGTACAGCAGCGGCTCGCCTGCAGTCCGTCTGTTTTTACTTTTGTTGTTGTTTTCTTTTGTCCTGTTTCAGTTAAATTTTAATTTATTGGGTTGTGTATGTGTGGGGTGGGGGGGTGAAACATGACTTTTGTCTCTTCCTTCGGGGGAATGCGACTTTCTTGTCGTATCCCCCTTCTCTGCCTCCGTCTGCGCTGAGGCCAAAATGGCGGAGCTGCCGGCCTCCAACTCCAACTGCGAGCGAGCGACCGACCTCGAGGCTCCGGAGGCAGAGCCAGGACTTACCAGCGCGAGGCTGGCCAACTTCGGGGCTGCGGTGGCGTTCCGGCGGTGGCGACCGAGGACACTGGTGGCGACCTGAGTCCGGAGGCTCGGCCGCGGCTGGCCCAGTGGACGACATCTTCGGGAGCGCGAGGCTGGCCAACTTCGGGGCTGCGGTGGCGTTCCGGCGGTGGCGACCGAGGACACTGGTGGCGACCTGAGACCGGAGGCTCGGCCGCGGGCCCAGTGGACGACATCGTCGGGAGCGCGCAGGTCACAGGTTGGTGACCTGTTTTTCTGGGGCTCGCGCAACTACAGCTGCGTCCGCTGGACTGGAGGGCGGCAGCTTCGGCAGCTTCGACCACCCCGGTCCGCGGAGTTTGAGCCGGCCCGTCGCGGAGCACGGATTCGGCCGCTGGACTGGCTTACCGTCGCCCGGCGGGGCCACAGCATCAGAAGCCTGGATCGCCTCAGCGCAGAGGGAGAAGAAAGCGGGAAGAGACAGAGACTTTAATACTTTTGCCTCCATCACAGTGAGGAGGTGCCTGGTGAACTCACTGTGGTGGATGTTAATTTGTGTTTATTGTGTGTTTTGTCATTTATTATTATATGTATGACTGCAGGCAACGAAATTTCGTTCAGACCGAAAGGTCTGAATGACAAATAAAGGAATCTCTAATCTCTAATCTCTTTAAGAAAGGCGGGAGAGAGAAATCAGGGAATTATAGACCAGTTAGCCTGACATCGGTGGTGGGGAAGATGCAGGAGTCAATTATGAAAGATGAAATAGCCGCACATTTGGATAGCAGTAACAGGATCGGTCCGAGTCAGCATGGATGTACGAAGGGGAAATCATGCTTGACTAATCTTCTGGAATTTTTTGAAGATGTAACGAGGAAAATGGACAAGGGAGAGCCAGTGGATGTAGTGTAGCTGGACTTTCAGAAAGCATTTGAAAAGGTCCCACATAGGAGATTAGTGGGCAAAATTAGGGCACATGGTATTGCGGGTAGAGTGCTGACATGGATAGAGAAGTGTTTGGCAGACAGGAAACAAAGAGTAGGGATTAACGGGTCCCTTTCAGAATGGCAGGCAGTGACTAGTTGGGTACCGCAAGGCTTGGTGCTGGGACCGCAGCTATTTACAATATACATCAATGATTTGGATGAAGGGATTCAAAGTAACATTAGCAAATTTGCAGATGACACAAAGCTGGGTGGCAGTGTGAACTGTGAGGAGGATGCTATGAGAATGCAGGGTGACTTGGACAGGTAGGGGGAGTGGGCAGATGCATGGCATATGAAGTTTAATGCAGATAAATGTGAGGTTATCCACTTTGGTAGCAAAAACAGCAAGGCAGATTACTATCTAAATGGCGTCAAGTTGGGAAAAGGGGAAGTACAACGGGATCTGGGGGTCCTTGTTCATCAGTCTATGAAAGTAAGCATGTAGGTACAACAGGCAGTGAAGAAAGCAAATGGCATGTTGGCCTTTATAACAGGAGGAGGAATATAAGAGCAAAGAGACCCTTCTGCAGTTGTACAGAGTCCTAGTGAGACCACACCTGGAGTATTGTGTGCAGTTTGGGTCCCCTAATTTGAGGAAGGACATTCTTGCTATTGAGGGAATGCAGCGTAGGTTTACAAGGTTAATTTGACGCATTTTAGATAGTAATCTGCCTTTCTGTTTTTGCTACCAAAGTGGATTACCTCACATTTATCCGCATTAAACTTCATCTGCCATGCATCTGCCCACTGCCCCAACCTGTCCAAGTCACCCTGCATTCTCATAGCATCCTCCTCACAGTTCACACTGCCACCCAGCTTTGTGTCATCTGCAAATTTGCTAATGTTACTTTGAATCCCTTCATCCAAATCATTGATGTATATTGTAAATAGTTGCGGTCCCAGCACCGAGCCTTGCCGTACCCCACTAGTCACTACCTGCCATTCTGAAAGGGACCCGCTAATCCCTAGTCTTTGTTTCCTGTCTGCCAACCACTTCTCTATCCATGTCAGCACTCTACCCGCAATACCATGTGCCCTAATTTTGCCCACTAATCTCCTATGTGGGACCTTATCACATGCTTTCTGAAAGTTCAGGTACACTACACCCACTGGCTCTCGCTTGTCCATTTTCCCAGTTACATCATCAAAAAATTCCAGAAGATTTAGTCAAGCATGATTTCCCTTTAGTAAATCCATGCTGACTTGGACCGATCCTGTTACTGCCATCCAAATGTGCGGCTATCTCATCTTTTATAATTGACTCCAGCATCTACCCCACCACCGATGTCAGGCTAACTGGTCTATAATTCCCTGTTTTCTCTCTCCCGCCTTTCTTAAAAAGTGGGAAAGCATTGGCTACCCTCCAATCTACAGGAACTGATCCTGAATCTATTGAACATTGGGGAAAAAAATAGAATCATTTGAAAGAATAATAACATTAGCTTTATTCATTGGAAAGAATAAACTGAATTTGAATAGTCAAGAGAAACACCGCTATTTTAGATTTTAATCAGTCGGATGTAGCAAAAACAATGACATTTGTTCCCTTTTTAGTGAAGACACCATCATTGTAATAGGAGAACACATTTCACAATAACATTTGAAGAAGTACATCAGTTTTGCAAACTACATTTCAATCATTTAATCCCGTTCATTTAATCCACTATTACCAATGAAGAATAATGTCTGAAGTATACTGACCTTCTGCAGAGGGACTTGTGTGGAATTCTGGAGAAGCAGCAACGTGGCTTTGAGTCCAGCACAGGACAAGGTGAGGTTCCCTCACACTGCACAGTAACTGACACTGCCTCTTGTCAAACTAAATGACAAGAGCTCCATGTGCTTTTCTGCATCCTGCTGGGCCTGATGTTCCACGAGAGAGTACATGCAATCCAGGGAGGTCCTGCCATTTCATGATGAAAAAACCTCCATAGAGGGTTGTGTTCATTAAACATGCTGGCAATTCCATTGCACCCATTAGGATAAACTGAACCATTCCCGGAGAGAGGATTGGCCCTGGTGAAAGGAGAAATAACACACTGTTTCCTCACTTGCCTCTTCATGGGAAGGAGCCCACAGATTTCACCATGGGAAGCTTTCAGTGTCCTAATGAATGGCCACCATTATTGGTCAGCTGAGCAAAATCTGGGATGACATTAAAAGATGCAAGAGTACAGAGTGTACACTGGGTGTGGACCTCAGCATCCATCATTGGGAGTGGCTTGGTCACACGACCACTCACTGAGTTGGCTGAACCCTGAAGGGTGTACCTGCCAGGCTCTTTCTACAGCAGGTAGAGAATGAGCCAACACAAGCATTGACCTACTTGACCTCCTCCTCTCCTGTCCACCTGCAACAGGTGAATCTGTTGACCATGGCTTTGGCAGAAATCAGAAGACCATTGCACAGTTCTCATTGAGGACAATGTTTTGTCATTACACCAAAGTCATCCCATATTGCTCTGACTGGCACAACAGTTTTGGATGTCATCTTCCCAAAGGAGCTGCAGAGGCTGAGACATTGACTATGTTCAAGGTAGAGGATGATTGACTATAAGCTCACCAGAAGTCAGGAGACGTGGGGAAAGTGTGAAGGTGGTGTTGAGACCAATATTGGATCAGATGTATGGGCCTGAAAAATTGTGCTCCCTCAGACTTTATTCCTTGGAGTGCAGGAGGCTGAGATAGTTGAATTATTGAGGGGAATAGATAGGCTTAATGAACAGAGCCTTTTACCCAGTGTGGGGGTATCAAGAACCGGAGAACACGGGTTTGAGGACAGAGGCCCAAGAGCCGTTGGAGAGATCGCAGAGGGAGGAGCTACACCGAGCGGTAGGAGTTAAAGAGGAACCGAAATCTGTAACGTTCCAAGTTCCACTTCAAAAACAAGTGGGTTTGAGGAAGCCGCTGATTGGTGGACGCAGACAAGTGGGAGCAGCTGATTGGGAATCAGATCCCTGCTGATTGTACTGTATTGTATCAGTTTGTTTTGTATTGTAGCAGTTTGTTTTGTATTGTATCCTAGGTAAGGGGAGTATGAGGGCCAGGGCAGTTTACTGTTCTGGATGTCAGATGTGGGAAGTCATGGAGTCTGATAGCCCTCCAGACGTCCACATCTGCGCCAGGTGCGTCGAGATGGGGCTCCTAATGGACCGTATTAGGAACCTGGAGCAGCAGCTCGATGACCTCCGTCTGGTCAGGGAGAGCGAGGAAGTCATTGAGAGGAGTTACAGGGATGTGGTCACTCCAACACCACAGGAGGCAGGCAAGTGGATCACGGTTGGGAGAGGCAAGGGGCACAGGCAGGGACTAGAGAGTACCCCGGTGGCTGTACACCTTGACAATAAGTACTCCTGTTTGAGCACTGTTGGGGTGGACAGCCTACCTGGGGGTAGCGACTGCGGCCGGGCCTCCGGTATAGAGACCGGTCCTGTTGCTCAGAAGGGTAAGGAAAAGAAGAGGAGGGCAATATTAATAGGGGACTCTATAGTTAGGGGGTCAGACAGGCGATTCTGTGGACGCAGTCGGGAGACCCGGATGGTAGTTTGCCTCCCTGGTGCCAGGGTCTGTGATGTGTCTCAACGTGTCCAAGACATCCTGAAAGGGCAGGGAGAGGAGCCCGAAGTCGTGATACATATAGGTACCAATGACATAGGTAAAAAAAGAGGTCCTGAAAGGAGAATTTAGGGAGTTAGGAGGGGAGTTAAAGAGAAGGACAGCAAAGGTAACAATCTCGGGATTACTGCCCGTGCCACGCGACAGTGAGAGTAGGAATGGAGCGAGGTGGAGGATAAATGCGTGGCTGAAGGACTGGTGCAGAAGGCAGGGATTCAAATTTCTGGATCATTGGGACCTCTTTTGTGGAAGGTTCGACTTGTACAAAAAGGATGGGTTGCACTTGAACCTGAGGGGGACCGATATCCTGGCGGGGAGATCTGCAAAGGCTATTGGGGAGACTTTAAACTAGAATGGTTGGGGGGAGGGACTCAAATAGAGAATGCTATTAGACAGTGTGTGAGGCAGGAGGCAGAGAAGGAAAGCACTCAGACCCAACATGTAGGGGGGAAAGAAGAAAACAATAATAAACAGAGAATAAGAGGTGGTGTGGTTCTTAAATGGGTGAGCAGAGAAACAGAGGGGTGCAAAATGCGGGCGGAAGCAATAGGTAGCAAGGTGAAAAGTAAAAGTGGCAGGCAGACAAATGCAGGGCAAAAATCGAAAAGAGCCACTTTCCAACATCATTGTATAAGGGGTAAGAGCGTTGTAAAAACAAGCCTGAAGGCTTTGTGTCGCAATGCAAGGAGCATTCGTAATAAGGTCGATGAGTTGAACGTGCAGATAGCAATTAATGATTATGATATAGTTGGGATCACGGAGACATGGCTCCAGGGTGACCAAGGCTGGGAGCTGAACATCCAGGGATATTCAATATTCAGGAGGGATAGAGAGAAAGGAAAATGACGTGGGGTAGCGTTGCTGGTTAGAGAGGAGATTAACGCAGTGAAAAGGAAGAACAATAGCTTGGAGGATGTGGAATCGGTATGGGTAGAGCTACGAAACACTAAGGGGCAGAAAACGCTGGTGGGTGTTGTGTACAGGCCACCTAGCAGTAGTAGTGAAGTTGGGGATGGCATCAAACAGGAAATTAGAAATGCGTGCAACAAAGGCAAAACAGTTATAATGGGTGACTTCAATCTACATATAGATTGGGTGAATCAAATTGGCAGGGGTGCTGAGGAAGAGGATTTCTTGGAATATATGAGGGATAGTTATCTAAACCAACATGTAGAGGAACCAACGAGAGAGCAGGCTATTCTAGACTTGGTATTGAGTAATGAGGAAGGGTTAGTTAGCAGACTTGTTGTGCATGCCCCCTTGGGCAAGAGTGACCATAATATGGTTGAGTTCTTCATTACGATGGAGAGTGACATTGTTAATTCAGAAACAACGGTTCTGAACTTAAAGAAAGGTAACTTTGAGGGTATGAGACGTGAATTGGCCAAGATTGACTGGCAATTAGTTCTGAAAGGGTTGACGGTGGATATGCAATGGAAGGCATTTAAAGACTGCATGGATGAACTACAAAAAATGTTCATCCCAGTTTGGCAAAAGAATAAATCAGGGAAGGTAGTGCATCCGTGGATAACAAGGGAAATCAGGGATAGTATCAAAGCAAAAGATGATGCGTACAAATTAGCCAGAAAAAGCAGCATACCAGAGGACTGGGAGAAATTCAGAGACCAGCAGAGGAGGACAAAGGGCTTAATTAGGAAAGGGAAAATAGATTATGAAAGGAAACTGGCAGGGAACATAAAAACTGACTGCAAAAGTTTTTATAGATATGTGAAGAGAAAGAGATTAGTTAAAACAAATGTAGGTCCCTTGCAGTCAGAAACAGGTGAATTGATCATGGGGAACAAGGATATGGCGGACCAATTGAATAACTACTTTGGTTCCGTCTTCACTAAGGAAGACATAAATAATCTGCCGGAAATAGCAGGGGGCCGCGGGTCAAAGGAGATGGAGGAACTGAGTGAAATCCAGGTTAGTCGGGAAGTGGTGTTGGGTAAATTGAATGGATTAAAGTCCGATAAATCACCAGGGCCAGATAGGCTGCATCCCAGTGTACTTAAGGAAGTAGCTCCAGAAATTGTGGATGCATTAGTGATAATTTGTCAAAACTCTTTAGATTCTGGAGTAGTTCCTGAGGATTGGAGGGTAGCAAACGTAACCCCACTTTTTAAGAAGGGAGGGAGAGAGAAAACGGGGAATTACAGACCAGTTAGTCTAACATCGGTAGTGAGGAAACTGCTAGAGTCAGTTATTAAAGATGGGATAGCAGCACATTTGGAAAGTGGTGAAATCATTGGACAAATTCAGCATGGATTTACAAAAGGTAAATCGTGTCTGACGAATCTTATAGAATTTTCGAGGATGTAACTAGTAGAGTGGATAGGGGAGAACCAGTGGATGTGTTGTATCTGGACTTTCAGAAGGCTTTCGACAAGGTACCACATAAGAGATTAGGATACAAACTTAAATCACACGGTATTGGGGGTTCAGTATTGATGTGGATAGAGAACTGGCTGGCAAACAGGAAGCAAAGAGTAGGAGTAAACGGGTCCTTTTCACAATGGCAGGCAGTGACTAGTGGGGTACCGCAAGGCTCAGTGCTGGGACCCCAGCTATTTACAATTTATATTAATGATCTGGACGAGGGAATTGAAAGCAACATCTCCAAGTTTGCGGATGACACTAAGCTGGGGGGCAGTGTTAGCTGTGAGGAGGATGCTAGGAGACTGCAAGGTGACTTGGATAGGCTGGGTGAGTGGGCAAATGTTTGGCAGATGCAGTATAATGTGGATAAATGTGAGGTTATCCACTATGGTGGCAAAAACGGGAAGGCAGACTATTATCTAAATGGTGGCCGTTTAGGAAATGGGGAGATGCAGCGAGACCTGGGTGTCATGGTACACCAGTCATTGAAAGTAGGCGTGCAGGTGCAGCAGGCAGTGAAGAAAGCGAATGGTATGTTGGCCTTCATAGCAAGAGGATTTGAGTATAGGAACAGGCAGGTTCTACTGCAGTTGTACAGGGTCTTGGTGAGACCACACCTGGAGTATTGCGTACAGTTTTGGTCTCCAAATCTGAGGAAGGACATTATAGCCATAGAGGGAGTGCAGAGAAGGTTCACCAGACTGATTCCTGGGATGTCAGGACTTACATATGAAGAAAGACTGGATAGACTTGGCTTATACTCGCTAGAATTTAGGAGATTGAGAGGGGATCTTATAGAAACGTACACAATTCTTATGGGGTTGGACAGGCTAGATGCAGGAAGATTGTTCCCGATGTTGGGGAAGTCCAGGACAAGGGGTCACAGCTTAAGGATAAGGGGGAAATCCTTTAAGACCGAGATGAGGAAAAACTTTTTCACACAGAGAGTGCTGAATCTCTGGAACTCTCTGCCACAGAGGGTAGTTGAGGCCAGTTCATTGGCTATATTTAACAGGGAGTTAGATGTGGCCCTTGTGGCTAAAGGGATCAGGGGGTATGGAGAGAAGGCAGGTACGGGATACTGAGTTGGATGATCAGCCATGATCATATTGAATGGCGGTGCAGGCTCGAAGGGCCGAATGGCCTACTCCTGCACCTATTTTCTATGTATCTATGTATCTATGTATGATAAGGTTTAATATGAACACGAAGGTTATCCTTTACATTCAAAGGATAAAGGATTGAAACAAGAGGAGTTTGGTATAGAAGCAAAGAGATCCTTCTGCAGTTGTAGGGCCCTAGTGAGACCACACCTGGAGTATTGTGTGCAGTTTTGGTCCCCCAATTCGAGGAAGGACATTCTTGCTATTGAGGGAGTGCAGCACAGGTTTACAAGGTTAATTCCCGGGATGGCGGGACTGTCATATGCTGACAGAATGGAGCGGCTGGGCTTGTATACTCTGAAGTTTAGAAGGATGAGAGTGGATCTTATTGAAACATATAAGATTATTAAGGGTTTGGACACGCTAGAGGCAGGAAACATGTTCCTGATGTTGGGAGAGTCCAGAACCAGAGACCACAGTTTAAGAATAAGGGGCAAGCCATTTAGAACGGATATGAGGAAAAACTTTTTCACACAGCGGGTTGTGAATATGTGGAATTCTCTGCCTCAGAGGGTTGTGGAGGCCGGTTTGCTGGATGCTTTCAAGAGAGAGCTAGATAGGGCTCTTGAAAATAGTAGAGTCAGGGGATATGGGGAGAAGGCAGGAACAGGGTACTGATTGGGGATGATCAGCCATGATCACATTGAATGGCGGTGCTGGCTTGAAGGGCCGTATGGCCTACTCCTGCACCTATTGTCTATAAAGGGTAGTAGGTATATGTGATGAGCTGCCAGAGGAGGTAGTTGAAGCAAGTACTAACATTTCAATTAAAAGACACTTGAACAGGTTCATGGAAAGGAAAGGTTTAGAGGGATATGGGGCAAATGGAACTAAGTTTGATGAGGAAACTAGGTCAGCATGGACGTGTTGCAGCTGTTTCTGTGCTGTACGACTCTGTGGTTCCATGACTCTGACTAAGTCCTGATAGCTGTGTGAGAGCATCTTCACCAAAAGTATTGCAGAACTTCAAGAAGGCAGCTCACCACCATCTTCTCCAAGGCAGTTAGGGATGGATAATAAATATTGACTTTGATGCTGATATTAGTAAAAACTAATTGGTATAAATCTTCTCCTTTGCACCATACTGTAGATTATCTGCCACAATTTATCCCAATCACTGACAAACACAGATACTTGAGCTTCTCTGTCTTTTAGTTACTATCCTTATAATAAAAGCATCCACAGCTCACACAGATATGTTCTGTTCTCACGTATTTAAAAAAAATTACACAATAGAATTATACAGAATAACTTTTAAATGTAAAGGGTAAATAGAGAAGTTGTATCTGAAGATAACATCAGCGTAAAAGAGGAAGGATCTGTGTTAGGCCATGTTTACACTTCTGTTTGCACCAGATAAGACAGTGTGATGATCCCAGTGTTTAGAATGTGAGAGTGACAGACAGTGTGGGTTGGAGGGGGAGATGAGACAGATTCAGGAGCTGGGGAAAAATATCAAAACAGAGGGTTAGCAGCAATAAAAATGAATTGTATTTCTCTGCAGAATTCACACAATATGGGGGAAATCAGATTCAGATTCAGATTCAGATTCAACTTTATTGTCATTGTGCAGTGTACAGTACAGAGACAACGAAATGCAGTTAGCATCTCCCTAGAAGAGCGACATAAATATGAGCAATAAATAAATCTAATAAATCCTGGTGGGAGGAGTGTCGGGGGTGGGGGGGGGTGTGATTGGCAGTCACCGAGGTACAGTGTTGAGTAGTGTAACAGCCGCAGGGAAGAAGCTGTTCCTGAACATGCTGGTCCGGCAACTGAGAGACCTGTAGCGCCTCCCGGATGGTAGAAGGGTAAACAGTCTGTGGTTGGGGTGAGAGCAGTCCTTGGCGATGCTGAGCGCTCTTCGCAGACAACGCTTGCTTTGGACAGACTCAATGGATGGGAGTGAGGAACTGGTGATGCGTTGGGCAATTTTCACCACCCTCTGCCGTGCTTTTCGTGTCGGAGACAGAGCAGTTGCCATACCATACTGTGACACAGTTGGTAAGGATGCTCCCGATGGTGCAGCGGTAGAAGTTCACCAGAATCTGAGAAGACAGATGGACCTTATTTAGTCTCCTCAGGAAGAAGAGACGCTGGTGAGCCTTCCTGACCAGAGTTGAGGTATTGTGGGTCCAAGAGAGGTCATCGGAGATGTTGATCTCCAGGAACCTGAAGCTGGAAATACGTTCCACCTCCGTCCTGTTAATATGGATGGGGGTGTGCGTGCCGCCCCTAGACTTCCTGAAGTCTACAATGAGCTCCTTGGTCTTCTTGGAGTTAAGGGCCAGGTTGTTGTCAGCGCACCATGCTGCTAGGAGCTGGACCTCCTGCCTATAGGCCGACTCATCATTGTTAGTGATGAGGCCAATCACCGTTGTATCATCTGCATACTTGATGATGGTGTTAGTACCATATACGGGTGTGCAGTCATAGGTGAAGATGGAGTAGAGGAGGGGGCTCAGCACACAGGGTGAGGGTTGAAGAGGTGTGCTTGTCTAACCTAACAGACTGGGGTTGGTTAGAAAGTCCAGTATGCAGTTGCAGAGGGAGGGGTCGATGCCCAGGTCACCGAGTTTGGTGATCAGTTTAGAGGGTATGATGGTGTGGAATACTGAGCTGTAATCGATGAACAGCATTCTTACGTAAGTGTCCCTTTTTATTGTCTATAACTTTTATTTGGAGGTCTATTCTTTCTATGTGGGGGGTGGGGGTGAGGGGAACTGTTTTAACCCCAGTTCTACCTGGTCGGAGATGCGGTTTCCCTCCAAATCGCATCTTCGCTCTCCCCATGCGGCCTTCCATCGGGCTGGAGCGGTGTTTCCTGCCAGAACCACAGCTTCGGCGGCACAGCGCTGGGACACCAACAAGGAGCGGGCGATGTCTGCGGTCTGAGGGCGTCCCGCAGCGGGCGGGCAGCGCTTGATCGAAAACACCACGGAGTCAGAGTCGAAGCTCCAACGGGCGTCGCAGTCTCCGGGGAAGGAGCGGCCGCTCCAGACACTTCCAAGCCGCTGAGGACTTACCACCCGATGCCGGTGTTCCAGCTTCCCGGCAGGTGGGCCTACAACATCGGGCTGCCGTTGCGGCGACTGGCTGCGGAGGCCTCAAACTGGCCACGAACTCGAGTGGAAAAGGAGGAGGACTGGACATTTTGGTGAACTTCCCTCACAGTGGAGAGTGTCGACTCTGCTGTGGCGGGATGTTCGTGTTGAATTTCTTATAGTGTGATGTGTCTTTTTTTCTACAGATAATTTTCTCTGTAAAGCACTTTGGCTTCATTGATTGAAATTGATTGAAAAGTGCTATATAAATAAATTTACTTTACTTTACTTTACTTTGCCACCCTTAAATTTCAACTATCACTCTAATCTCCCAGCTGTCCCTCTAACTCACTCTATTTCGCCACCCTTATTTTCCAGCTACAGTTAAAGGTTACACACCATAATATAATGGTTATTATTATAGAAGATTGAGGGGGGGGTCTTATAGAAACTTACAAATTTCTTAAGGGGTTGGACAGGCTAGATGCAGGAAGATTGTTCCCGATGTTGGGGAAGTCCAGAACAAGGGGTCACAGTTTAAGGATAAGGGGGAAGTCTTTTAGGACCGAGATGAGAAAAACATTTTTCACACAGAGAGTGGTGCATCTGTGGAATTCTCTGCCACAGAAGGTAGTTGAGGTCAGTTCATTGGCTATATTTAAGAGGGAGTTAGATGTGGCCCTTGTGGCTGAAGGGATCAGGGGGTATGGAGAGAAAGCAGGTACAGGATACTGAGTTGGATGATCAGCCATGATCATATTGAATGGCGGTGCAGGCTCGAAGGGCCGAATGGCCTACTCCTGCACCTATTGTCTATGTTTCTATGTTTCTATGTTACATACCAGTTTATAGGTTGAGTACAAAGATACAAATTTATTATTAAATACAAAGATGCTGAAGTAGAAATAAGTAACTTGTTTAGTATCTTGTTTACTGGATAAATGATTTAATTAAGTGCTGCTAAATGACTAACAATCACGTGAGTTTAAATAAAATAAGCTGATGTCTGATTACGTAAAATAGTTTTATTTTATTTTTTATTTTATATTTATTCGAAGGAAATGTACAAAAATAGAACCAACGGCATATAAAATAACACAGTTATTGTACAGGTTCAATTTTAACTTTTTAGTTTTGAATTAGAAGAAAGGAGAAAAAGCAGGAAAGAGAAAAATTGAAATGTACAAAGATTGAACCCCTACACTACCTAAGTAGTGTAGCCAAAGAGTGGATAAAAGAAAGAAAGAAGAGAGGAATAGAAAAAAAATAAAGGACAAAAAGAAAAAGAGAAAGAAAAGTATTGGTATACCAGCCTTTCGTCCCTCCCCACCTACCTCACCCAAACCGTAATTAGATTTAAATCCAAAGTTGTATTGTGCCATACTATCCTTGTAATAAATCAATGAATGGTGTCCATGTCTTGGAAAAATGATCTGTTTTTCTGCCAAGACAAATCAAAGAGTATGGGTAAACGGGTCCTTTTCAGAATGGCAGGTGGTGACTAGTGGGGTACCGAGATGAGAAAAACATTTTTCACACAGAGAGTGGTGAATCTCTGGAATTCTCTGCCACAGAAGGTAGTTGAGGCCAGTTCATTGGCTATATTTAAGAGGGAGTTAGATGTGGCCCTTGTGGCTAAAGGTATCAGGTGGTATGGAGAGAAGGCAGGTACAGGATGCTGAGTTGGATGATCAGCCATGATCATATTGAATGGCGGTGCCGGCACGAAGGGCCGAATGGCCTACTCCTGCACCTATTTTCTATGTTTCTATGTCTATTTTTACACCAATGTAAAGCACTTTGGCCAACGAGAGTTGTTTTTTAAATGTGCTATAGAAATAAGTCTTGACTTGACACTCACCTCCACGCAGGTCGACGGGCCCAGAAATCCCCTCCTCATCCTCCCACGGCCTAGTCCGGCCGACACTCAGCTCCAGGCAGGTCGACGGGCCCACAAATACCCTCCACATCCCCCCACGGCATAGTCCGGTCTACTGAGTTGGATGATCAGCCATTATCATATTGAATGGCGGTGCAGGCTCGAATAGCCAAATGGCCTACTCCTGCAACTATTTTCTATGTTTCTATGTTTCTATGTTCAAGATGTAGCGTCTCGGACATGTTTATAATGATTATGTAAAATACTTGACATCTGCTGCTATGTATGCTTCCATATAACTTTATATAACTTATATAACTCAATATAAGCAAGACGGCTCTTAGGGAGCGGCAGTGAGGCAGCGGCCTTGTGAGGGAAGTGCCCTGTGAGAAAAGTGAGAGTCTTTGGCTCGAGAGTCTTCGGCGAGGAGGCTGAGGAGAGGAATTCCACAAATTCACAACTCTCTGGGTGGAAAAGTTTTTTCTCAACTCAGTCTTAAATGACCTCCCCTTTATTCTAAGACTGTGGCCCCTGGTTCTGGACTCGCCCAACATTGGGAACATTTTTCCTGCATCTAGCTTGTCCAGTCCTTTTATAATTTTATACGTTTCTATAAGATCCCCCCCTCATCCTTCCAAACTCCAGTGAATACAAGCCTAGTCTTTTCAATCTATACTCATATGACAGTCCCGCCATCCCAGGGATCAATCTCGTGAACCTACGCTGCACTGCTTGAATCACAAGGATGTCCTTCCTCAAATTAGGAGACCAAAACTGGACACAATACTCCAGATGTGGTCTCACCAGAGCCCTATACAACTGCAGAAGAACCTCTTTACTCCTGAATCCCCTTGTTATGAAGGCCAACATTCCATTAGCTTTCTTCACTGCCTGCTGTATCTGTAAGCCAACTTTCAGTGACCGGTGTAGAAGGACGCCCAGGTCTCGCTGTATCTCCCCCCTTCCCTAACCTAACCCCATTGAGATAATAATCTGCCCCCTTGGTTTTGCCGCCAAAGTGGATAACCTCACATTTATCTATATTATACTGCATCTGCCCACTCACTCAATCTCTCCAGGTCACCCTGCAACCTCCTAACATCCTCTCCACCGTCATTCCTGCTAGGATCCCTTTCCAGTCTACTTTGGCCAGCTCTCCTCTCATGCCTTCATAGTCCCCTTTGTTCAACTGCATCACTGACACTTCAGATTTAACCATCTCCTTCTCAAATTGCAGATTAAAACTAATCATATTATGATCACTACCTCCAAGCGGTTCCTTTACCTCGAGTTCTCTTATCATATCTGGTTCATTGGACAATACTAAATCTAGAATTGCCTTTTCTCTGGTCGGCTCCATTACAAACTGCTCTAAGAATCCATCTCGGAGGCATTCTACAAACTCTCTTTCTTGGGGTCCTGAACTAACCTGATTTTCCCAGTCTACCTGCATATTGAAATCCCCCATCACCACAGTGGCATTACCTTTGTTACATGCCAGTTTTAACTCCTGCTGCAACTTACACCCTACATCCTGGCTACTATTTGGGGGTCTGTAGATAACACCAATTAGTGTCTTCTTCCCTTTACAATTCCTCAACTCAATCCACAGTGACTCTACCTCGTCAGTCCCTATGTCTTCCCTCGCAAGGGACTGAATTCCATCCCTCACCAGCAGAGCTTACCCCCCCTCCTCTGCCCACCTGCCTGTCCTTTCTATAGGATGTATAACCCTGAATATTAAGTTCCCAGGCTCGATCCTCCTGCAGCCACGTCTCAGTAATCCCCACAATGTCATATCTACCAACCTCTAACTGAGCCTCAAGCTCACCTACTTTACTTCTTATACTTCGCGCATTCAAATACAATACTTTTAATTCCTTACGCCTCTCACCTTTCACATCGATCCTTATTGCACTTGGCCATACTCTCCTATCCCTTTGTGAGCTTCCTTTCCCGTTAATTCTGGGGTTATTAACCCTCCACTCTCTTTCCCTTCAACTCCATCCTCGACTATCCCAATGGCCATGAGGGGGGGGGGACCCAAGAGGATGGGGTCAGTTGGAGACGGGAAAAGGGATCATCAATGGGGGCGAGGACTCCTTCCCATGGAAGAAGGCTGTGAGGCGGAGGCGACGGACGAAGTGCTCCAAATCGCGGTGGGTGCGGAACTCATTGAGGTGGGGACGGAGGGGGACAAAGGTGAGGCCTCTGCTGAGGACAGACCATTCGGTATCTGAGAGGGGGGAGGTCAGGGGAGATGGTGAACACACGCCAGGGATGGGGGTTGGGGCCGGAGGAAGGCAGGTGAGTGGACTGAGGCGATGGTGGCCGATTAGGAAAAGGGGAGATGCAACGAAACCTGGGTGTCATGGTACACCAGTCATTGAAAGTAGGCATGCAGGTGCAGCAGGCAGTGAAGAAAGCGAATGGTATGTTAGCATTCATAGCAAAAGGATTTGAGTATAGGAGCAGGGAGGTTCTACTGCAGTTGTACAGGGACTTGGTGAGACCACACCTGGAGTATTGCGTACAGTTTTGGTCTCCAAATCTGAGGAACGACATTCTTGCCATAGAGGGAGTACAGAGAAGGTTCATCAGACTGATTCCTGGGATGTCAAGACTTTCATATGAAGAACGACTGGATAGACTTGGCTTGTACTCGCTAGAATTTAGAAGATTGAGGGGGGTTCTTATAGAAACTTACAAAATTCTTAAGGGGTTGGACAGGCTAGATGCAGGAAGATTGTTCCCGATGTTGGGGAAGTCCAGAACAAGGGGTCACAGTTTAAGGATAAGGGGGAAATCTTTTAGGACCGAGATGAGAAAAACATTTTTCACACAGAGAGTGGTGAATCTGTGGAATTCTCTGCCACAGAAGGTAGTTGAGGATAGTTCATTGGCTATATTTAAGAGGGAGTTAGATGTGGCGCTTGTGGCTAAAGGGATCAGGGGGTATGGTGAGAAGGCAGGTACAGGATACTGAGTTGGATGATCAGCCATGATCATACTGAATGGCTGTGCAGGCTCGAAGGGCCGAATGGCCTCTACTCCTGCACCTATTTTCTATGTTTCTATGTCCTCTCCACAACGAATATAAACCTCACCTGCATTTTATTCCCCCCCCCCCCTCACAACACCAAAGCCTCCTGAATCGCAAGCACAGCACCACTGATGGTAGGGTTTGTGACAACGCCACTATGTCAAAAGTTTTATACACCTTGGTGGAACGGGCCGGGGCCCCCTAGATCTCGAGGCCCTAAGCTTAAGCTTGTCTGGCTCATACGTAAATCCGGCCCTGGTGGGAGGAAACCGGAGCGCCCGGAGAAAACTCACGCAGGTCAAGGGGAGAGAGAATGTGCAAACTCCGTACAGACAGCGCCCGTGGTCGGAATGGAACCGGGGTCTCTGGCGCCGTGAGGCGGCAACTCTACCGCTGCGCCATCGTGATGACCAGAGAGGGAGGGAGAGGTGAATACTTATCTCTCCCTCGTCCATCTCTTCCCTCTCTCTCTTCCCTCTTTCCCTCTCTCGCCTCTCTCTCTCTATCCCTCTCTCCCTCATCCCTCTCTCCCTCTCTCTCTCCCCTCTCTCCCCCTCTCTCTTCCCTCTCTACCTCTCTTCCCTCTCCCTCATCCCTCTCTCCCTCATCCCTCTCTCTCTCCCTCTCTCTCTTCCCTCTCTCCCTCATCCCTCTCTCCCTCATCCCTCTCTCCTCCCTCCCTTCAAAACGTTCTCAAAACTTTCTCAAAACTCTCCCAAACTGTCTCACACTCATTCCCTCTCTCCCTCCCTCATCCTTCTCTCCTCTCTCTCTCTCTCTCTCTCTCTCTCTCTCTCTCTCTCTCTCTCTCTCTCTCTCTCTCTCTCTCTCTCTCTCTCTCTCTCTCTCTCTCTCTCTCTCTCTCTCTCTCTCTCTCTCTCTCTCTCTCTCTCTCTCTCTCTCTCTCTCTCTCTCTCTCTCTCTCTCTCTCTCTCTCTCTATGTCTCTCTATGTCTCTCTATGTCTCTCTGTGTCTCTCTATGTCTCTCTATGTCTCTCTATGTCTCTATGTCTCTATGTCTCTATGTCTCTATGTCTCTATGTCTCCTGTCTCTCCCTGTCTCAGAGAGAGAGAGAGAGAGAGAGAGAGAGAGAGAGAGACAGAGAGAGAGAGAGAGACAGAGAGAGAGAGAGACAGAGAGAGAGAGAGAGAGAGAGAGAGACAGAGTGATACAGCGTGGAAACAGGCCCTTCGGCCAAACGCCCACACCAGCCAACTTGCCCCATCTACACTAGTCCCACCCCGAACAACATGCCCCATCTACACTAGTCCCACCCCGACCAACATGCCCCTCTACACTAGTCCCACCCCGACCAACATGCCCCATCCACACTAGTCCCACCGCAACCAACATGCCCCATCTACATTAGTCCCACCCCGACCAACATGCCCCATCTACACTAGTCCCACCTGCTGCCCGCGTTTGGCCCATATCCCTCCAAACCTGTCCTATCCAGGTACCTGTGCAAGTGTTGTGATAGTTCCAGCCTCAACTACCTCCTCCGGCAGCTCGTTCCATACACCTACCACCCTCTATGTGGAAAAGTTGCCCTTCAGATTCCTATTACATTTTTCCCGCCCCTGCCTCTCTCTCCTTAAACCCGTGTCCTCTGGTCCTCGATTCCCCTACTCTGGGCAAGAGACTCTGTGCGTCTGTCTACCCGATCTATTCCTCTGGTGATTTTGGACGCCTCTATAAGATCGACCCACATCCTCCTGCGCTCCAAGGAATAGAGTCCCAGCCCTGCCCCAACCTCTCCCTGTAGCTCAGGCCCCTCGAGTCCCGGCAACATCCTCGTGAATCTTCTCCACGCCCTTTCCAAGCTCGACGACATCTTTCCTATAACACGGGGCCCAGAACTGAACACAATACTCTAAATGCAGCCTCACCAACGTCTTGCACAACTGCAACGTGACCTCCCGACTTCTAGACTGAATACACAGAGGGAGAGGGACAGAGAGAGAGAGAGAGAGAGAGAGAGAGAGGGGGGGAAGAGAGAGACACACAGAGAGAGGGTGAGAGAGTGAGAGAGGGGGAGAGAGAGGGAGAGACAGAGAGACACAAAGAGAGAGGGAGACAGAGGGAGAGAGACAGAGAGAGGGAGAGAGAGTCAGAGAGAGAGTGTGATAAGGAACTGCAGATGCTGGGTTACACCGAAGATAGAGACAAAGTGCTGGAGTAACTCAGTGGGTCAGGCAGCATCTCTGGAGAGAACTTTTCCACCCAGAGAGTTGTGAGTCTGTGGGATTCTCTGCCTCAGAGGACGGTGGAGGCCAGTTCTCTGGATGTTTTTTCAAGAGAGAGTTTGATAGGGCTCTTAAAGATAGCGGAGTCAGGGGATATGGGGAGAAGGCAGGAACGGGGTACTGATTGGGGATGATCAGCCATGATCTCATTGAATGGCGGTGCTGGCTCGAAGGGCCGAATGGCCTCCTCCTGCACCTGTTGTCTATTGTCCAGTGAAGGTGATTTGACTCTATTGCAGGTAGACAAAAATGCTGGAGAAACTCAGCGTGTGAGGCAGCATCTATGGAGCGAAGGAAATGGTTCTTGAGTCTGAAGAAGGGTCTTGACCCGAATCCTCACCAATTCCTTCGCTCCGTAGATGCTGCCTCACCCGCTGAGTAACTCCAGCATTTTGTGTCTACCTTCGATTTTCCAGCATCTGCAGTTCCTTCTTAAACATTTAGACGATATTGTTGTCTCGATTATTCCATTCCATTGCGGTTCTTACAGAGAACGAGTCATATAAATATCTGTCCTGGCCAATGTGTTTCTATTTTCTGTCCTATGTGGGTTTTTTTTTTATTTAAAAAAAAAATTATTTATAGTATATTAAATTACAACCACATACATTAGTACTCGTCACTTATGTCTTCTTACAATTAATGTACTCCATTTATTTTTTACACTAGAAAAGGAAAAGATTGAAAGAAAGAAGTGAAGGAAAAAAGTGAGAGGGTAGAAAATGTGACAACAAAAAAGGACGAAGACCCTATCCACATCAGTATTGATGTGGATAGAGAACTGGCTGGCAAACAGGAAGCAAAGAGTAGGAGTAAACGGGTCGTTTTCACAATGGCAGGCAATGACTAGTGGGGTACCGCAATGCTCAGTGCTGGGACCCCAGCTATTTACAATTTATATTAATGATCTGGACGAGGGAATTGAAAGCAACATCTCCAAGTTTGCGGATGACACTAAGCTGGGGGGCAGTGTTAGCAGTGAGGAGGATGCTAGGAGACTGCAAGGTGACTTGGATAGGCTGGGTGAGTGGGCAAATGTTTGGCAGATGCAGTATAATGTGGATAAATGTGAGGTTATCCACTTTGGTGGCAAAAACGGGAAGGCAGACTATTATCTAAATGGTGGCCGATTAAGAAATGGGGAGATGCAGCGAGACCTGGGTGTCATGGTACACCAGTCATTGAAAGTAGGCATGCAGGTGCAGCAGGCAGTGAAGAAAGCGAATGGTATGTTGGCCTTCATAGCAAGAGGATTTGAGTATAGGAGCAGGGAGGTTCTACTGCAGTTGTACAGGGTCTTGGTGAGACAACACCTGGAGTATTGCGTACAGTTTTGGTCTCCAAATCTGAGGAAGGACATTATAGCCATAGAGGGAGTGCAGAGAAGGTTCACCAGACTGATTCCTGGGATGTCAGGACCTTCATATGAAGAAAGACTGGATAGACTTGGCTTATACTCGCTAGAATTTAGGAGATTGAGAGGGGATCTTATAGAAACGTACAAAATTCTTATGGGGTTGGACAGGCTAGATGCAGGAAGATTGTTCCCGATGTTGGGGAAGTCCAGGACAAGGGATCACAGCTTAAGGATAAGGGGGAAAGTCTTTAAGACCGAGATGAGGAAAAACTTTTTCACACAGAGAGTGGTGAATCTCTGGAACTCTCTGCCACAGAGGGTAGTTGAGGCCAGTTCATTGGCTATATTTAAGAGGGAGTTAGATGTGGCCCTTGTGGCTAAAGGGATCAGGGGGTATGGAGAGAAGGCAGGTACGGGATACTGAGTTGGATGATCAGCCATGATCATATTGAATGGCGGTGCAGGCTCGAAGGGCCGAATGGCCTACTCCTGCACCTATTTTCTATGTATCTATGTAAGAACAAAATTAAAAACAAAAGAAAAAGAGTTAAGAAATAGACCCTAGAAAAGAAAGAGAAAGAGAAAGAGGAAAAAGAGAGAAACAAATATTTTATGAGCATTACGCAAATGGGACATACCAACTCTTCAACTATCATCCCCCCTTACCTGACCTCAATTTTTTTTTTAAAGGTACCTTTGCACCCTATATTTGTAATAATTCTATAAATGCAGACCACGTCAGGTGGAAGTGATCTGGTTTACCTGCTAGGAAGAGTCTTATCTCTTCTAGGTGTAATGTTTCAAACATATTTGAAATCCACATGTTTATTGTTGGTATTGGAGCCTTCTTCGAAAATTTTAGAATTAGCTTTTTTCCAGTTATTAACCCATAGTCTATTAGTTTCTTTTGAAACACATTTAGTTCTGGACCATCTTCCGTTATTCCGAAGATAATCCATTCTGCTTTGGGTATCAGTCTTATTTTAAATAACTTTGTAAAGATTTCAAAAATTTCATTCCAAAAATTTTTGAATTTTTGTACAGAAAACGAATGAGTGCGCTATAGTAGCTTCTTGGGATTGACATTTATCACAAATAGATGATACATTTGGGAAAATTTTATGAATTTTAGTTTTCGAATAAAATAATCTATGTAAAATTTCAAATTGTATTAAAGTGTGTCTTACATTAATCGAACATTTATGCACGTTTAATAAGTGTTCATTCCAGCTTTCCTTCGAAATTTTAATAGCTAACTCTTGTTCCCAGTCTCTTCTGATACCCTCCGTAGATGGTATTTGTACATTTAAGATAATATTATACAAATATGATATTAAGTTTGCTGATTCAGCTTTTATCTGCATTGCCTCATCCAATACATCTACTGGGTTATTATAATGATCTTTTGTATATTTTTTCAAATAGTCGCATATTTGAAAATATTTAAAATATTGATTATTTCCGAGTTTATATTTTATTTGTAATTGTTGAAATGAATGTAATTTTCCAGTTTCATACAAGTCACCGAGCGTTTTAATTCCTAGTATATCCCAATGTGTAACAGCTTTATCTATAATAGAGGGATTAAACGAAGGGTTATTAACTATAGGTAATAAAAGTGATAAATTTCTTAATTTTAAATTTTGTTTTATTTGTTTCCAAATTCGGATTGTACTATGAATAATTGGGTTCTTATTATAATTTATATTATTCAATTTCATTGGAGAGAGGAGGATCGCTCCAATGTTTCCAGAGGAGCAATCCTCTTTCTCCATTACAATCCAGTCCACTTGCTGGGCGGAGTTATCCATCAGTTGAATCATATTTTTAATATTTACTGACCAATAATAATACATAAAATTAGGTAGTGCTAAACCCCCTAATACTTTAGGTTTATTCAGATGAGTTTTTTGTATTCTATGTGATTTATAGTCCCATATAAAATTAGTGATATCTGAGTCGAGTTTTAAAAAAAACTTCTTTGGTAAGTATATAGGAATCGATTGAAATAGGTATAAAATTTGTGGTAGAAAGATCATTTTTATTGCATTTATTCGGCCTATTAAAGACATCGGGAGCGTTTTCCAGAATTTAATTAGTGTGTTTAATTTATTAAGTAGGGGATCGAAATTTGCCTTAAACATACCTTGATATGTTCTGGTAAGTTCGATTCCCAAGTATTTAAATTTTTCTGTAGCTATTTTAAAAGGGAATTTTAAAAGATGTGTTGAATCTTTCGGTTTTATTGACATAATTTCACTTTTATTCCAATTTATTCTATATCCAGAAAAAGATCCAAAGTGTTCAATTAAATTTAATATATTTGGTATAGTGATTTGAGGTTTTGTAATGTACAGTAATATATCATCCGCGTATAAAGATATTTTATTATATGAGTCTTTAGTATTATATCCATGGATATCAGGGTGTATTCTAATTTTTTCTGCTAGCGGTTCAATAATGAGAGCAAACAGCTGTGGTGATAATGAGCATCCTTGTCTATTTCCCCTTGATAGTTGGAATTTCGAGGATAATATGTTATTAGTTAGTATTCTAGCTGTAGGTTTATTATATAGTAACTTGATCCATAGAATAAAATTCTCTCCCAGTTGGAATTTTTGTAATACTTTATCCATATAATTCCATTCTACTTGATCAAATGCTTTTTCAGCATCCAGCGAAATAATTGATAATTCTTGATCTTCAGATTTGTGTGAGTGCATTATGTTGAGTAGACGTCTCATATTGTTAGATGAGTATCTCTTAGGGATAAACCCCGTCTGATCTGGGTTTATTAATTTACTAATTTATTTACTTAATCTTCTAGCTAATGTTTTCGCTAATATTTTTTGATCTGTGTTTAACAATGCAATAGCTCTATATGAACCGGGTTCTTCTAAATCTTTGTTTTTCTTAGGTATTAGTGTAATCGTTGATTCCGCTAATGTATCAGGTAGTATTCGTTTTTTAAAAGCATATTGGTACATTTTTTGTAATCTTGGTATTATTTTATCATAAAAGCTTTTATAAAATTCATTAGTAAATCCATCAGGGCCTGGTGTTTTTCCATTCTTTAGTGAGTTTATTGTATCTTCTAATTCCTTAATTGAGATTTGTGCACCCAATTCCTCTTGTTCCTTCAGCTCTAACTTTGGAAGATTACAATTATCCAAAAACTTTGTGATATTATTGGAATCAATTGTCGTTTTAGATGTATACAAATTCTCATAAAATTGCGCAAATCTTTTATTAATATCCTTCGGTGTTGTTAATAATTCCCCTTTATCTGATTTGATCTTTGGTATAGTATGTTCCTTTTCTCGTTTTTTTAGCTGGCGAGCCAAAAGTTTATGCGGTTTATCCCCAAATTCAGTGTCTTGTTTTGTAATTTGAAAAAGTCTTATAAGTTTGGCAGATAATAATTTATTTAATTTAAATTTCAAAATTATTATTTTATTATGTTTTATTATGTTTATCTATTGATGGATCTTTAGCATTATCTATACCATTTGTGTAATAAGTTCTTCTAACTGTCTTTGTTCATAGGTTCGTTAATACCTCTTATATTCCAACTACAAAATGAGATCCTCCTAGGTTCTTTTGTTTGGTGTCATGCATTTTGAATAATTATAGTACCTTTAAATCTTGTGGTGCATCCATATCCTAGGTCTTTGGGTATTGGGGGAACTTTTGAGTTTTTAAGTTTTGTTGGTATATGCATTTTACGCTTATCACTAAACACAAAACACAAACATGTGATTTTATGTGATAATAAAAAAAACCTAAAAAAGTGAAAATACAGTGTCTGATATAGTTGGCACTGCAGCGAGTGTCCCACCTGTAGGTGGGAAAAAACCTTGTTTTGACTTCCATTGCGTTGTTACACAAATAGCTCCGCTCTCTTGGTTAATCATAACATATTAAAATATTAAAACGGGGCCTCACATTCAGATATATAATACAATTTTACCCTATATATTTCATTATAACATATATATATATCGGAATTTTAACAACTAATTATTAAACCGATACTTTTGACTTCAATAAGAATCAACTGTTGGTTGAAGGGGTTAACGAGACGTGCCCCTGGGCCTAAGCCAGGTGCTCGTTTCTCATCCCCTCCTCCCCACTTATAGATAAGGTTTCAATTTATTAAAAATTCATATTAGTATGTTAGTTCG
This sequence comes from Malacoraja senta, assembly GCA_038087875.1. NCBI lineage: Eukaryota > Metazoa > Chordata > Chondrichthyes > Rajiformes > Rajidae > Malacoraja > Malacoraja senta. The sequence goes on from JAXLNO010005865.1 coordinate 82,722, forward strand.
TTATTTTTTATTTTTGTTTTTGTTAGTATTCTAATCTAACATGCATAACTTATTACGTTGTTAATAGGATAATTTCTTACAATTGGTTTTAATATTATAATCTAATAAACAAGTAAATGCTTCTGGTATATACCATTCCCGTCTGGTCAGTTGTTTACTCGTTTTGAACAGAAAGTGTCCTTGATTCAACATTCCAAAGATAACAGTCTAGCTATCCCCAGACAAAGCATTGCTTAGAATGGTTCAGATCTGCCAAACCCCCCTTTGATTTCTATTTTTCAACGATAGTTTGGGCATATTTAAACGCGTCTTCAGGCTTAACAAATGACTTTTCAAAACCCTTAAAGGAAATACGCATTTTAGCAGGATAAAAAATCCCATATCTGATCCCTTCTCTCCCTCTTAAAAGATCCTTAACCTTCTCGAATTTGTTTCTTTTTTGCACAATTTCATACGGGTAGTCCCTGAATATCTTAATAGTGTCACTGTCCAGCCGCAGTTGCACACCGTATTTGATTTTGCTCATAACATCTTCCAGTTCTAAAATATCCCGAAATTTCACAATAATATGTCGTGGATAAGTTTTTCCCGCACCAGATCTTTGTTTAAATCTTGGGACACGATGAGCCACTTCGATTTTCGGTTCTTTGGAAAGATTCAGCAGTTGTTTAAGCAAGCCCATGGCAAACTCACGCACATCCTCCCCCTCGGCTCCCTCTGAGACTCCAAGAATTCTCAAATTCTGACGTCTAGAGCGAGCTTCCAGGTCCAGGCATTTTTCTGAAACTTTACTGAGTTGAGTCACCATCTGTAGTGAAGTTTGTTCATTTTCTCGCCTCATTTGCTCATGTTCTTGCCTCATTATCGCCATGTCTTCAACCACTCGAGCCGTGTTTTTCTCCAATTCCGTAATTGTGCGCATACTTGCAGCTACTGTTTCAAGCACAGCCGTGAACTTGTCCGTAGTAGTTTCATCCTTGTCCATTCTCCCCGATAGTCCATCTTTCACATCCTCAATTCGTTTATTCATAATGTCCAGTGAATCAGTCATCTTCTGATTGCTAGCATCAATAGCCTTCTGATTACCAGCATTTAAATCCCTCATCATCTTCTCCATTCCTTCCATCATATTTCCCATATTTTCCTTCATATTTTCCTTCATATTTTCCTTCATATTTTCCATCATAATTTTATTTTCATCCAAAATCTCATCTTTCATATTTTTCACTGATTTCTTCAAGTCATCAAACTCTTTCTTAGATCTTATATAACCATATAACCATAACAGCGCGGAAACAGGCCATCTCGGCCCTTCAAGTCCGTGCCGAAGATTTAAAAACATATTTTTTTTTAAATTAAAAATAAATACTTCCCCCTAGTCCCATCTACCTGCACTCAGACCATAACCCTCCATTCCTTTCCCGTCCATATACCCATCCAATCTATTTTTAAAGGATAACATCGAACCTGCCTCCACCACTTCCACTGGAAGCTCATTCCACACAGCTACCACTGTCTGAGTAAAGAAGTTCCCCCTAATGTTCCCCCTAAACTTCTGTCCCTTAATTCTCAAGTCATGTCCCCTTGTTTGAATCTTTCCTACTCTCAATGGGAAAAGCTTTTCCACGTCCACTCTGTCTAACCCGCTCATAATTTTAAAGACCTCTATCAAGTCCCCTCTTAACCTTCTGCGCTCCAAAGAATAAAGACCTAACTTGTTCAACCTTTCTCTGTAAGTTAGTTGCTGAAACCCAGGCAACATTCTAGTAAATCTCCTCTGTACTCTCTCTATTTTGTTGACATCCTTCCTATAATTAGGCGACCAAAAGTGTACTCCATACTCCAGAATTGGCCTCACCAATGCCTTGTACAATTTTAACATTACATCCCAACTTCTATACTCAATGCTCTGATTTATAAAGGCCAGCACACCAAAAGCTTTCTTTACCACCCTATCTACATGAGATTCCACCTTCAGGGAACTATGCACAGTTATTCCTAGATTCCTCTGTTCAACTGCATTCGTCAATTCGCTACCATTTACCGTGTAAAATCTTGTATCCATTTCTGCAGCCACTTCAGAGACTTCAGAGACTTCAGAGGTAACTTCTGCTTCAGGCTTCTTCTGGTCTCTCAGCAGCTTTTTCACTGATCTCTGAGGGCTCACACCTGGAGGCAGTTTACTCATTTAAAGGGCTTTAAACCACCGTTTAAAACATCGCGCTTAATGATGACGTCATCAGCGCGGCGACCAGAAGCTCCGGTAAGGTTTTTAAAAACAATCCCGATTTCTGAACCCGTTTTACATGATAAATCGTGAAATGTTTCGGGAGAGGAGCTAGTCTGTTAGTCCAACATGGCGCCACCGGAAGTCCTGTCCTATGTGTTGAGTACGTAATGTATCTATCTGCAGTTAGGCCCACGGTTGGCAGGAATGGGTCTATGTTCACCCAAATCCTCTGTCCGAGAGAGAGTGAGAGAGAGAGAGAGAGGGACAGAGAGAGAGACACAGAGAGAGAGAGAGACACAGAGAGAGAGAGAGACAGCAGGAGACACAAAGAGGGACAGACAGAGAGAGACAGAGAGAGACAGAGAGAGACAGAGAGAGACAGAGAGAGACAGAGAGAGACAGAGAGAGGGAGAAAGAGAGAGAGAGAGAGAAAGAGAGAGAAAGATAAACAGAGAGAGAGAGAGAGAGAGAGAGAGAGAGAGAGAGAGAGAGAGAGAGAGAGAGAGAGAGGGAGAGAGAGAATGAGACACAGAGAGATAGACAGAGAGAGAGAGAGAGAGACAGAGAGAAAGAGAGAGAGAGAGAGAGAGAGAGAGAGAGAGAGAGAGAGAGAGAGAGAGAGAGAGACAGAGAGAGAGAGCGAGTGAGAGAGAGACATTAGAAACATAGAAAATAGGTGCAGGAGTAGGCCATTCGGCCCTTCGAGCCTGCACTGACATTCAATATGATCATGGCTGATCATCCAACTCAGTATCCTGTACCTGCCTTCTCTCCATAACCCCTGATCCCTTTAGCCACAAGGGCCACATCTAACTCCCTCTTATATATAGCCAATGAACTAGCCTCAACTACCTTCTGTGGCAGAGAATTCCACAGATTCACCACTCTCTGTGTAACAAATGATTTTCTCATCTCGGTCCTAAAAGACTTCCACCTATCCTTAAACTGTGTGTGATCCCTTGTTCTGGACTTCCCCAACATCGGGAACAATCTTCCTGCATCTACCCTGTCCAACCCCTTAAAAATTTTGTACGTTTCTATAAGATCCACTAAATCTTCTAAATTCTAGCGAGTACAAGCCGAGTCTATCCAGTCCTTCTTCATATGAAAGTCCTGCCATCCCAGGAATCAGCTGGTGAACCTTCTCTGTACTCCCTCTATGGCAAGAATGTCTTTCCTCAGATTAGGAGACCAAAACTGTACGCAATACTCCAGGTGTGGTCTCACCAAGTCCCTGTACAACTGCAGTAGAACCTCCCTGCTCCTATACTCAAATCCTTTTGCTATGAATGCTAACATACCATTCGCTTTCTTCACTGCCTGCTGCACCTGCATGCCTACATTCAATGACTGGTGTACCATGACACCCAGGTCTCGTTGCATCTCCCGTTTTCCTAATCCGCCACCATTCAGATAATATTCTACTTACCTGTTTTTGCCACCAAAATGGATAACCTCACATTTATCCACATTATACTGCATCTGCCATGCATTTGCCCACTCACCCAACCTAACCAAGTCACCTTGCAGCCCCCTAGCAGCCTTCGTGTCATCTGCAAACTTTGAGATGTTGCATTCAATTCCCTCATCCAGGTCATTAATATATATTGTAAATAGCTGGGGTCCCAGCACTGGGCCTTGCGGTACCCCACTAGTCATTGCCTGCCATTCTGAAAAGGACCCGTTTACTCCTACTCTTTGTTCCTGTCTGCCAGCCAGTTCTCTATCCACATCAATACTGAACCCCCAATACCGTGTGCTTTAAGTTTGCATACTAATCTCTTATGTGGGACCTTGTCGAAAGCCTTCTGAAAGTACAGATATAACACATCCACTGGTTCTCCCTTATCCACTCTACTAGTTACATCATCGAAAAATTCTATAAGATTCGTCAGACATGATTTACCTTTCAAAAATCCATGCTGACTTTGTCCAATGATTTCACCACTTTCCAAATGTGCTCCTATCCCATCTTTAATAACTGACTCTAGCAGTTTCTCCACTACCGATGTTAGACTAACTGGTCTGTAATTCCCCGTTTTCTCTCTCCCTCCCTTTTTAAAAAGTGGGGTTACATTAGCTACACTCCAATCCTCAGGAACTACTCCAGAATCTAAAGAGTTCTGAAAAGTTATCACTAATCCATCCACTATTTCTGGGGCTACTTCCTTAAGTACCCTGGGATGCAGCCTGTCTGGCCCTGGGGATTTATCGGCCTTTAATCCATTCAATTTATCTAACACCACTTCCCGGCTAACCGGGATTTCACTCAGTTCCTCCATCTCATTTGACCCCCTGTCCCTTGCTATTTCCGGCAGATTATGTATGTCTTCCATAGTGAAGACAGAACCAAAGTAGTTATTCAATTGGTCTGCCATATCCTTGTTACCCATGATCAATTCACCAGTTTCTGGCTGCAAGGGACCTACATTTGTTTTAACTAATCTTTATCTCTTCACATATCTATGAAACCTTTTGCAGTCAGTTTTTATGTTCGCTGCCAGTTTTTTTCATAATCTGTTTACCCTTTCCTAACTAAGCCCTTTGTCCTCCTCTGCTGGACTCTGAATTTCTCCCAGTCCTCTGGTAGGCTGCTTTTTCTGGCTAATTTGTATTCTTCATCTTTTGTCTTGATACTATCCCTGATTTCGCTTGTTATCCACGGATGATCTACCGTCCCTGATTTATTCTTTTGCCCAACTGGGATGAACAATTGTTGTAGTTCATCCATGTAGTCTTTAAATGCCTTCCATTGCATATCCACCGTCAACCCTTTAAGAATCACTTGCCAGTCTATCTTGGCCAATTCACGTCTCATACCCTCAAAGTTACCCTTCTTTAAGTTCAGAACCCTTGTTAAATAAATACAAATTTAATCTCAATGGTATTATTATCGAACACACTATGAGCTATACTTACCTTAGTCTAACTGTTGCAGCATCAGGGAGCTTCAATATGGCAGTGAATGCACTAAAAGAGAAAGCTCGAAGAGCTCTGTATGCAATAAAAAGAAGATTCAACAACATCCAAATTCCAATTAAAATCTGGCTTAAAATATTTGACAGTATAATCCAGCCTATTGCGCTTTATGGCAGTGAAGTGTGAGGTCCGCTCAGTCACCATAGTTATAGTAAATGGGAAAAACAGACAACGGAGGCTCTGCATGCGGAATTTTGTCGGAACATCCTCCGCATCCAAAGGAAAACAAACGCATGTAGGGCGGAATTAGGCAGATACCCACTGATAATAAATATCCAGAAAAGAGCACTAAATTTTTGGAAACATCTTAAATCTAGCCCCACAGATACCCCCCCAGTTTAAAGCCGTTAAAACACAAGAGGGGTGCCCAGAAAAGAGTTCCCTGTATCAGTTGGTACTGAGACTAACTACCCCTATTCAGTTAAACCCTATCCAGTTAAATCCTGACCAACCTCAGATCAATACTGATTCCCTGTCACCAGTTAGAGTGAACCAAATTATCAAACAATGTAAAGAAACGTATTTGGAACATTGGGATAAAGAAACCAAAAGCCAAAGCAGATTAGAATGTTACCGTGCCCTAAAAAGAGATTATAAATTGGCAGACTATCTCTCAACTGTTAGAGACATAAAGCAGAGACAGACCCTCACCAAATACATGTTATGCGACCACTATTTGGCAGTTGAAAAATGAAGACAGAAGATATTCTGGCAACCAAGAGAAAGCAGAATATGCAGCCACTGTTTGACAGATGAGGTTGAAACAGAGGTGCACTTCCTCTAAAATGCAATAAATTTGACAAAACAAAACAAGGAAAACATACTTTGACAAACTCAGTCTGGCAACCCCTGATTTTAAAGAACTAGTTGACACATCAAAACTAAGAATAATCCTTGGTGAAGGAAATACGGCACATCTTGGTGCACAATACGTAACAGCATGCCATAACCTGAGAGACGGTGAATGACCAATATGCACATATGTACGCACACACTAATTGACATTAAGTGACACTAAGAAATTAATATTGAATTGCTAAATTTGCTATTCTGTTGTACTGCTTTCAGCTGCAAGAACATGTAGCAATCAATAAAGGGCTATAGGCCTATTGCGAGTTTATGTACAGGCACATATCTATCCATGCACTATTCTTGTATTTATACTTATGCATTTTAAATATGTATGTCATGTTTTATACTTTGGCAATATAACAATGTATTTTTTATCATGCCAATAAAGTTTTTAATTGAAATTGAAAATTGGGAGAGACAGAGTGAGACAGAGAGGGAGACAGAGAGAGAGAGAGAGACGGAGAGAGGGGGGAAAGACAGAGACAGGCAGACAGAGAGAGACAGAGAGAGAGAGACAGAGGGAGAGACAGAGAGAGACAGAGAGAGACAGAGAGTGACAGAGAGAGACAGAGAGAGGGCGGAAAGACAGAGACAGGGAGACAGAGAGAGACAGAGGGAGAGACAGAGAGAGAGACAGAGAGAGAGACAGAGAGAGAGACAGAGAGAGAGACAGAGAGAGAGACAGAGGGAAAGAGAAGGAGAGAGACAGACAGAGATGGAGAGAGTGAGAAAGAGAGAGAGAGACAGCGTGAGAGAAACAGAGAGACACATAGGGAGAGACAGAGAGGGGGCAGAGAGAGACAGAGAGATATAGAGAGAGACAGATGTAATAATAATAAAAATCATTTTATTTGCTGGCGCCTTTCTAACAACCAAGGACACCTTACAAGGCATAGAATCACAAAAATACAAAACACATAATCGGAATAAATTAAATATAAAAACACCACAGTACACAAATCAAGGACAGAATTCAATTACAAAAGCACAAAAAGAAAATAAGAAACACAATTTGAGGAGAGAGCAGCTGCAGCCAAACCGCGCCAGCGTCCACTCTCCCCTCCGACCGCCATCTGTAGAGAGAGGGGGAGAGATGGAGGGACAGAGAGAGATAGAGAGAGAGAGAGAGAGAGAGAGAGAGAGAGAGAGAGAGAGAGACATAGAGAGAGAGAGAGAGAGAGAGAGAGAGAGAGAGAGAGAGAGAGAGAGAGAGAAACAGATAGACAGAGAGAGAGAGGGACAGAGAGACGGAGAGAGACAGGGAGAGAGGGAGGGAGACAGAGAGACAGTGAGAGAGACAGCTGGAGAGAGAGACAGATAGAGAGAGAGAGACAGCGAGAGAGAGAGACAGAGAGAGAGAGAGACAGAGAGAGAGAGAGAGACAGTGAGATAGAGAGAGGGAGAAAGAGAGTTACAGACAGAGAGGGACGAGAGGGACAGAGAGAGAGAGAGAGAGAGAGACAGACAGAGAGAAAGAGAGAGAGAGAGAGAGAGAAAAAGAGAGAGACAGAGAGAGAGTGCTGGAGTAACTCAGCGGGTCAGGCAGCATCTGTGGAGAGAAGGAATGGGTGACATTTTGGGTCGAGACCCTTCTTTGGTTTAGTTTAATTTAGAGATGCAGCGCAGGAAACAGGTCTTTCGGCCCACGGACTCTGCGCCGACCAGCGATCACCCCGTACACTAGCACTATCCTACGCACATTAGGGACAATTTAACAATTTTGCGGAGGCCGATTAATGTACAACCCTGAACGTCTTTGAAATGTTGGAGGAAACCGGAGCACCCGGAGTAAAAACCCACGCAGGTCAAGGGGAGAACGTACAAACTCCGCACAGACAGCACCCGTAGTCAGGATCGAGCCCGGGTCTCTGGCGGTGAGGCAGCAACTGTACCGCTGCGCCCCTGTGCCGCGCAGAATTATATAATGGTTTCCTCCCCCATAAACGCACCCAATATGTGCTAGTAATGTCCTGTTTGCCAGCTTGTTGACCCTCTGTGTTCCCCTCCTGCAGGGTTTAGGAGCCGTTGCTGTGGACGGAGAGACGGGAATGTGAGCGGCCATTGAGGGCGGCCAGGGTGCCGGTGAGCCCCCCCCCCATTTGCTCGGTGTGGGCTGAGCTTCGAGGGGCTGAGCTTCGATGGGGGACCACATGACGGGGCACAACAAGGAGAAGCGTTATGAGTGCGACGTGTGTGGCAAGGCCTGGCAGAAGCCGGGCCTGCTGGACATCCACCGGCGGGTTCACACGGGAGAACGCCCCTTCGACTGCTCGGAGTGCAGCAGGAGCTTCAAGTCGTCGCCGGAACTGAAGGTGCACAGGCGCCTGCACACCGGGGAACGACCCTACACCAGCAGCGACTGCGGCAAGGGCTTCACCCAGGCCGGTCACCTGCTGTCCCACCAGCGCTCCCACACCGGCGAGCGCCCCTACACCTGCGCCCAATGCGGCAAGGGCTTCACCCACTCCAGCAGCCTGCTGTCCCACAAGCGCACCCACACTGGCGAGCGCCCCTTCACCTGTACCCAGTGCGGCAAGGGCTTCACACACTCCGGCAATCTGCAGGTGCACCAGCGCACCCACACCGGCGAGCGGCTCTACACCTGCGCCCAGTGCGGCAAGGGCTTCACCCAGTCCGGTCACCTGCTGTTCCACCAGCGCATCCACACCGGCGAACGCCCCTACACCTGCGCCCACTGCGGAAAGGGCTTCACCCGCTCCAGCCACCTGCAGGAACACCAGCGTACCCACACCAGCGAGCGCTCCTACACCTGCGCCCAGTGCGGCAAGGGCTTCACCCAGTCCGGTCACCTGCTGAAGCACCAGCTCACCCACACCGGCGAACGCCCTACACCTGCGCCCAGTGGGCAAGGGCTTCACCCGCCTCCACCAGACTGCTGTCCCACCAGCAGGTGCACGCCGGCGACTGTCCCGTCCCCAGCCCGGTGTGTAGAGAGCGCTTTACCATGGCCTCCCATGCCCTGTCTCACAAAAGTGGCCAGCCCTACGACTGCCCGTACTGCGGTGAGGACTTTGACAGCTCGCAGGGGTTGCGGCAGCACCGGCTGACCCACGCCGGCGAGCAGCTGCTCCCACTGTGACAAGAGAGCATGGGGGCTGCGGGAGCACCAGCGGATACACACCGGAGAGAGACCCTTTGTGTGCGCTGAGTGTGGCAAGGGTTTCACCAGCATGTCCAGTCTGTGGCAGCACCAGCTTACCCGCAGCGGTGAGCGTCCCTTCCCCTGCCCGTCCTGTGGAAAGGGCTTCACCCGCCTTGACCACCTGCTGGAGCACCGGCGAGTCCACACCGGCCTGCACCCCTTCACCTACCCGCTCTGTGGCAAGGCCTTTGCCCGCTCCTCCAGCCTGCTGGCACACCGTTGCTTTTAAATTTGCTGAAAAACAGAAAGCAGTCAAATTTAAAAGAGAATTTTCCCAGCAGAATAAAGTTATGGAAATCTTAGCTTGGTTTGTACTAATCATTGAAACAATGTATTGACAATGTTTTAACATAGAGATGTATTGTCTTGGCACAGCACCATAGAAACATAGAAAATAGGTGCAGGAGTAGGCTATTCGGCCCTTCGAGCCTGCACCGCCATTCAATATGATCATGGCTGATCATCCAACTCAGCATCCTGTACCTGCTTTCTCTCCATATCCACCTGATCCCTTTAGCCACAAGGGCCACATCTAACACCCTCTTAAATATAGCCAATGAACTGGCCTCAACTACATTATGTGGCAGAGAACTCCAGAGATTCACCACTCTCTGTGTAAAAAATGTTTTTCTCATCTTAGTCCTAAAAGATTTCCCCTTTATCCTTAAACTGTGACCCCTTGTTCTGGACTCCCCCAACATCGGGAACAATTTTCCTGCATTAGCCTGTCCAACCCCTTAAGAATTTTGTAAGTTTCTATAAGATCCCCCTGTCTTCTAAATTCCAGCGAGTACAAGCCGAGTCTATCCAGTCTTTCCTCATATGAAAGTCCTGACATCACAGGAATCAGTCTGGTGAACCTTCTCTATACTCCTCTATGGCAAGAATGTCCTTCCTCAGATTAGATATGTGTCTGGACTGCCTGTCCCAGCTAAGGACAAGGTAGTGGCTTTCATCCAAGTCTTACAAGCTTGTTTTAGTTCACAGACGGATGCCCATTCTGGAACCAAGATGGAAGTCATTTGAAAACAAAATGGAGTTAGTTGTCCTTCCGGTATGGGCAGTTGTACTGAAGCTGTGCCAAGATTTGAGAATAAGGCTGACATTGCAAATATATGTGTCCAGCCTCCTTTGTTTCCCTTAGGCTACGGGATCTTTCACTCAGATTTAGGTGTGTTTTATTGATAAGAAAATGTATAATTACACAAACTTTCCTTTGTTCTTTGAGTGGAGCCCGAGAAGCACTGAGCAACGTGTGTGCTCTTTGTAGATCTCGCCACTCCCCTCTGGCAAATTGATTAAAAGATTGCTTTGGTTTACCTTTAACAATTTTGTGCTGTCTGCTTTCTTTAAGGGACGAATTTTGACAACTGTGCTCTTTGGAATTCTTCAGAATTAAGGTTGCACTATCAATAATGAAAGAAAATGCCAACCATCTCCAGAAATGCTAAGAAATTATTCTCGCCTCCATGCATATTTGTCGCCATAGGGCAGTCGGACACCTTCCGCTACTTCAAAGATAGTTCCTGCACTTGGCAATATCGTTTGGTGTTTGGCGGCAGCAGGGCGACAGGCAGCCCGGCACCTGGGTGAATCACCCCATTGTGTGGGTCGGGGGGTGGTGGTGAATCACACCATGTGGGGGTCCGGGGGGGGGGTGAATCACCACGGTGTGTGGGTCGGGGGGGGTGAATCACCCTGGTAGGGGGGTCGTGGTGCCGGTGCAGCTCTGTCAGTGACTCTGGGTGGGTGGAAGGACCAGACTGTCCCCAACTCTGCTGCAGCTGACGGGGATGTTGCCGGGTTTATGGCCCCGTGTGTCCGCTGTCAGGAGCCGGGGCCCCGCTCCACCCGGCCCCGTGTGTGTGTGTGTGCTGCCGGCCCACAACCCGTGACAGTGCGGTGGGAGCCAGGCCAGCTTGGGGGAGTAAGGTGGATGGGTGGTAGCCAGCTTGGGGTGTAAGGGGAATGGCAGGTAGCCAGCTTGGGGGGTGTAAGGGGAATGGGAGGTAGCCAGCTTGGGGGTGTAAGGCGGATAGGAGGTAGCCAGCTTGGGGGGGGAGGGGAATGGGATGTAGCCAGCTTGGGGGAGTAAGGGGAAATGGATGGGAGGTAGCCAGCTTGGGGGTGTAAGGGGAATGGGAGGTAGACAGCTTGGGGGTGTAAGGTGGATGGGAGGTAGCCAGCTTGGGGGAGTAAGGGGAATGGATGGGAGGTAGCCAGCTTGGGGGAGTAAGGGAATGGATGGAAGGTAGCCAGCTTGGGGAGTAAGGGACAGGCGGAACTGATAGCCCCGCAACACCATTGCCACAACTTGGTTTATTGGTTTATTGGTTTATTTGTCACGTACACCAATTGGTGTAGTGAAATTTTGTCTTCCCATGCAGCCACAGATAAAGATAAGACACAACATTAAACATAAAAAACATTCCCCCACAATGGTTCCCATTATGAGGGAAGGCACAAAGTCCAGTCCCCATCCCATGTCCATCCGTAGTCGGGGCCTATTGAGGCCTCCGCAGTCGCCACTCCGGGACCCGATGTTTCAGGTCCTTCTTCGCCGGGTAATGGTGCTCCGGCGTCGGGAGAATCCTCTCAGCGGCTTGGGACACCTGGAACGGCCGCTTCCTTAATGTAGACCGCGGCTTCCGAAGCCGACAGGCCGCGCTGGATGGAGCTCCTCTAAGAGATCCCAGGCTCCCGTTGTTAAAGTTCAGCGCCGCCGCCCGCAGACCCGCAGCTCGGCGATGTTTCACCTGCGGGCTTCAGCTCACCGGAGTTCCAGCGCGGCGACCCGGGCAAGGCATCGCCCGCTCAGCTCCGCGATAGCGCTCCAGCGCTCTGCCGCCGCCGAAGCCGAGGTTCTGGGCGGCCCCCGACACGATCCCCTCTCTCTCCCCCCCTCTATCCCCCCCCTCTCCTCCTCGCTCAACCCCCTCTCCACTCTC
>JAXLNO010005866.1:0-98817 GCA_038087875.1 Malacoraja senta
GCAAGAGATTCTGTGCATCTACCCGATCTATTCCTCTCATGATTTCATACAGTCCGGGAGGAAACCTGAGCACCCGGGCCACAGTTTAAGAATAAGGGGTAAGCCATTTAGAACGGAGACGAGGAAACACTTTTTCTCACCGAGAGTTGTGAGTCTGTGGAATTCTCTGCCTCAGAGGGCGGTGGAGGCCGGTTCTCTGGATGCTTTCAAGAGAGAGCTAGATAGGGCTCTTAAAAATAGTGGAGTCAGGGGATATGGGAAGAAGGCAGGAACGGGGTACTGATTGGGGATGATCAGCCATGATCACATTGAATGGAGGTGCTGGCTCGAAGGGCCGAATGGCCTACTCCTGCACCTATTGTCTATTGTCTATAAAACCCAAGAGGTCACGGGGAGGACGTACAGACTCCGCAAAGACAGCACCCGTGGTCAGGATCGAACCCGGGTCTCTGGCGCCGTACTGCCAGTGAGAAGCAGCAGCATCCACTCCCTCGCATCAAGTGACGCCCACCCACGCAGTCAGCAACGGCGCTGCGCTGGAGTCTGACGCTGATCCAATGCAATACAAATCAGCAGAAAGGCATTTCAAACTGGAGCGGGGGCAATTAGAGGTTTTGCCAGCAGCTGCTGTGAAGTTACTATTTGCTCCGACAAGGAGCGGCTTTGAAGAATTTGGCAAAAACCTCATCGGCCGCGACATGAAAGTGAAGAAATGCAGAACCAGCTGCACTTTGTCAGTTAAATACTTACTGTCTGCATCAATGATTTGGAGTGGTCAAAGATAGACACAAAAAGCTGGAGGAACTCAGCGGGACAGGCAGCGTCTCTGGAGAGCGAGCCGAAACGTCACCCATTCCTTCTCTCCAGAGACGCTGCCTGTCCCGCTGAGTTACTCCAGCTTTGTGTGTCTATCTTCGGTTTAAACCAGCATCTGCAGTTCCTTCCTGGCCAACTCTGCAGCACGGAGGTTCATGAAACACACTGCTTCCCTCAGTCACAGGTCACGTGCAGGCAGAGGAGATTAGTTTATCTATTGTGGGCCGAAGGGCCTGTTCCTGTGCTATACTCTTTTGTGTTATGTAATGATATGGTGGGGCAGCGGTAGGGTTGCTGCCTCACAGCGCCAGAGACCCGGGTTCGATCCCGACTACGGGTGCTGTCTGTACGGAGTTTGTACGATCTCCCCGTGACCTGCGTGGGTTTTCTCAAAGACCTTTGGTTTCCTCCCACACGCCACAGACGTGCAGGTTTGCAGGTCCATTAGCTTGGTATGGATGTAAATTGTCCCTAGTGTGTGTAGGATAGTGTTAGTGTGCGGGGATCGCATGTCGGTGCGGACTCGGTGGGCCGAAGGGCCTGTTTCTGTGCTGTATCTCTAAACTAAACTATGCCTTGAGGCAGTTTAAGAATAAGGAGTAAGCCATTTAGAACAGAGACGAGGAAACACTTTTTCTCACAGAGAGTTGTGAGTCTGTGGAATTCTCTGCCTCAGAGGGCGGTGGAGGCAGGTTCTCTGGATACTTTCAAGAGAGAGTTAGATAGGGCTCATAAAGATAGCGGATATGGGGAGAAGGCAGGAACGGGGTACTGATCAGGGATGATCACATTGAATGGCGGTGCTGGCTCGAAGGGCCGAATGGCCTACTCCTGCACCTATTGTCTATTGTGAGGCATAGGCAGTGGAGGTAGCAGACAGCAGATCTTTGGACTTTAGAGTTACCGGTTGGGAAAGAGCACATTCTCCCCCCCCCCCACATCAGTCTGAAGAAGGGTTTCGGCCCGAAACGTTGCCTATTTCCTTCGCTCCATAGATTCTGCTGCACCCGCTGAGTTTCTCCAGCACTAAAACAATTCCTCCACTTTGATGACCTCGAAAAGATCATCCACATATTTATCTCCTCCCGCCTAGATTACTGCAACTCCCTCTACACTGGCAACAGCCAATCTTCCCTGTCCCGCCTGCAACTCGTCCAAAACGCCGCAGCGAGACTCCTGACGGGCACCCGAAAAAGGGACCACATCACCCCGATCCTGGCCTGTCTCCACTGGCTCCCTGTGCGGTTCCGTATACATTTCAAGATCCTCCTCTATGTCTACAAAGCCCTCAATGGGCTTGCCCCCACCTACATAAAAAGTCTTCTCACCCACCACACCACCTCCAGGTTCCTCAGATCATCCGACTTGGGGTTGCTGAATATCCCGCGGTCTAGGCATAAGCTCAGGGGTGACCGCGCCTTTGCGGTTGTAGCCCCTAGACTGTGGAACAGCATCCCCCTTCCCATCAGAACTGCCCCCTCCATCGACTCCTTTAAGTCGAGACTTAAAACTCATCTTTACTCTCAAGCCTTTCTTGACGTCCTCTGAGGGAGGGCTATATGTCTGTATTTATGTATGTACTTAATCTATGAACCACTGTTGTATAACATTAGTATCTCCACCAATGTAAAGCACTTTGGTCAACGAGAGCTGTTTTTATAAATGTGCTATAGAAATAAAAGTGACTTGACTTGAATCTACCTTCGATTTTCCAGCATCTGCAGTTCCTTCTTAAGCACATTTTTGAATTGCAGGACAACAGTCTGCTTCCTAATGTCTCGTGTGATAGCAGGCGGTGATAACCGATCTATTAGATTTGCCGTCTTTCCTGGGGGCGACAGCGTCTCGATGTACTCAACATGAGGAGGCACTCTGCCGCTGTAACCTGATTCTGTTAAGATTTTAGCCGTTTCTTTCAGTAAGTGGGGTGGCTGGCCTATATAAATGATTAATATCTCATTATGTTCGGGCACAATGCGTGTTACAAGTTGCAGTAACTTGCTGCGAGCACAAGACCGGTTTGATTGGTTTTCTCCTATTCATTTTTCAAGGAGCGGGCCACGCCAGAACGACCAGCGTTTGTTTCTTGCCCAACACCAAACGCCCACGACAATGGGCGGCACGGTGGCACAGCGGAGGAGCTGCTCCTCAAGGCGCCAGAGAGTAGAACTAGGCCCTTCCGCCCATCAAGTCTACTCCGCCATTCAATCATGGCTGATCTATCTCTCCCTCCTTAACCCCATTCTCCTGCCTTCTCCCCATAACCTCGGACACCTGTGAAAGAAGGAACTGCAGATAGCAGTCACGGTGGCGCAGCGGTAGAGTTGCTGCCTTTCAGCAAAATGCAGCGCCAGAGATCCAGGTTCGATCCCGACTACGGGCGCTGTCCGTACGGAGTTTGTACCTTCTCCCCGTGACCTGCGTGGGTTTTCTCCGAGATCTTCGGTTTCCTCCCACACTCCAAAGACGTGCAGTTTGTAGGTTAAATGGATTGATTAATTGGCTTGATAGAAATGTAAAAATTGTCCAAGCTGGCGATATGCAGAGTACTGCTCTGCCGACTATAAAATTCAGAGGGTTCAGAAGGCCGGTTTAAACCGTAGGCACAAAAAGCTGGAGTAACTCAGCGGGGACAGGCAGCATCTCTGGAGAGAAGGAATGGGTGACGTTTCGGGTCGAGACCCTTCTTCAGACAGAAGTCACCCATTCCTTCCCTCCAGAGATGTTGCCTGTCCCGCTGACTTGCTCCAGCTTTTTGTGAGTAACCTCTGAAACCCGTACTAATCAAAAATCTATCTATCTCTGCCTTAAAAATATCCACTGACTTGGCCTCCACAGCCTTCGCTGGCAAAGAATTCCACAGACTCACCACCTTCTGACTAAATGAATTTCTCCTCGTCTCCTTCTGAAAAGAACGTCCTATCACTCTGAGGCTGTGACTTCTAGCCCTAGACTCTCCCACCAGTGGAAACATCCTCTCCACATCCACTCTATCCAGGCCTTTCGCTATTCTCTACGTTTCAATGAGGTCCCCCCCTCTTCGTTCTAAACTCCAGCGAGTACAGGCCCAGGCCCAGGGCCGACAAACGCTCATCACAGGTTCATCTTTGTAAACCTCCTCTGGACCCTCTCCAGACCCTTCCTCAGATATGGTGCCCAAAATTGCTCACCATATCGAGTAGTCAGGGATCGATCCTGACTGCGGGTGCTGTCTGTACGGAGTTTGTACGTTCTCCCCGTGACCACGTGGGTTTTCTCCAGGTGCTTCGGTTCTTTTGCCAGACTCCAAAGACGTGCAGGTTTGTAGGTGAATTGGCTTCGATAAAGATTGTAAATTTTCCCTAGTGTGTGGGATAGTGTTAGTGTGCGGTGATTGTACGGCATCTCCTCTTGAGTAGAGTCATAGTCACATTACAAGGGATGGCGGGACTGTCATATGCTGAGAGAGTGGAGTACACTTGTACACTCTGGAGTTTAGAAGGATGAGAGGGTATCTGATTGAAACATATAAGATTGTTAAGGGCTTGGACACGCTAGAGGCAGGAAACATGTTCCCGATGTTGGGGGAGTCCCGAACCAGGGGCCACAGTTTAAGAATAAGGAGTAAGCCATTTAGAACGGAGACGAGGAAACACTTTTTCTCACAGAGAGTGGTGAGTCTGTGGAATTCTCTGCCTCAGAGGGCAGTGGAGGCAAGTTCTCTGGATGCTTTCAAGAGAGAGCTAGATAGGGCTCTTAAAAAATAGCAGAGTCAGGGGATATGGGGAGAAGGCAGGAACGGGGTACTGATTGGGGATGATCAGCAATGATCACATTGAATGGCGGTGCTGGCTCGAAGGGCCAAATGGCCTACTCCTGCACCTATTGTCCATTGACTCCTATACCATGCTCACAGTATTACCTACAGCTTTTCACTATACCTCAATACACGCGACAATAAGCTAACATGATAACATGTAGACAGCTTATTACTGAATATATGGAGTTAGTTATTTGTCCTGCAGTAAAGATTTATAGGTGGTTTAGATACTGCTTTGGCATTGGGCTTGGTTTTCTAGGGCGAGCGCTGATCCTGGAGTTTTAACACAAGGACCTTGTGTTTTAACAGTAATTCAAACTCACTTCCCACTGCAAGGGAACGGATATGTTCACGACGCTGGCTCAGGAGCGTGGTGTTTCTGGGGTTGGTTCCAGTGCCCATTGTCCAGCCACCCTGACACACTGCCCCAGCCGCAGATGCCAGGCACCATGCCACCCTCAACCCCTCAACCAACCCGGGGCATCTTAGATTGTCACATTTTCCACACTTTCACTTTTTCCTTCACTTTCTTCTTTCTTTCAATCTTTTCCTTTTCTAGTGTAAAAAATAAATGGAGTACATTAATTGTAAAAATATATAAATGACGAGTACTAATGTATGTGGTTGTAGTGTAATGTACTTCTAATAAATAAAAATTAAAAAAAAAAAAAGAAAAAAAAAAAAGATTAGAGATACAGCGTGGAAACAGGCCCTTCGGCCCATCGAGTCCGCGTCGACCAGCGATCCCCGCACATTAACACAATCCTACACCCACCAGGGCCAATTTTTAAAAAACATTTACCAAGCCAATTATAACCTACAAACCTGCACGTCTTTGGAGTGTGGGAGGAAACTGAAGATCTTGGAGAAAACCCACGCAGATCACGGGGAGAACGTACAAACTCCGTACAGACAGCGCCCGTAGTCGGGATTGAACCCGGGTCTCTGGCGCTGCATTCGCTGCAAACTCCGTGACCACCCCGTCCTGCACAGCAAACGCCCCCTTCAATGGGCAGCACTACTTATTTAAAAGGAGGGCGGCACGGTGGCGCAGGTAGAGTTGCTGCCTCACGGTGCCAGAGACCCGGGTTCCACCCGACCTCTGGTGCCGTCTGTACGGAGTTTGTACGTTCTCCCCGTGACCCGAGTGGGTTTTCTCCGGGTGCCCCGGTTTCCCAGGGCAAATACTGTACATGAGGACCTCGAAATGTCCTTCAAATCTAGGATAGATAATACCACATGAAGCTTCAAAACAGGCAGCGCAGCGGTAGAGTTACAGCGTGCCGTGCAGCGCCAAAGACCCGGGTTCCATCCCGACTTCGGGTACAGTCTGTATGGAGTTTGTACTTTCTCCCCGTGACCGCCTGGGTTTCCTCCCACACTCCAAAGACGTACAGGTTTGTTGGTTAATTGGCCTCTACAAATTGTCCCTAGTGTGTGTGGGATAGAACTAGTGTACGGGGTGATCGCTGGTCGGCACGGACGAGGTGGGCCGAAGGGCCTGTTTCCCTGCTGCATCTCTGAACTGAACTGAACTTTCTTCTTTGGGATGAAACGTTAGTTTGGAGATACAGTGCAGCCCTTCGGCCCATCGTGTCCGCGCCGACCAGCGATCACCCCGCACGCCAGGACTATCCTACACACCAGGGACCATGTGCAATCTTATCAGAGCCAGTTAGCCGACAAACCTGCACGTCTTCGGAGTGCGAGAGGAAACCGGAGAAACCAGAGAAAACCCAGGCGGAGAACGTGCAAACTCCGCCCAGACAGCAGCGGCAGTCAGGATCGATCCCGGGGTCCCTGGCGCGGGCGGTGAGGCCACGACTCTACCGCTGCGTCGCCACCGTGCCGCCCTAGGCCAGGAGAGCCGAGAATTCCTCCCATTGTTCTCAGCCAGAGTTTATCCCACCACCAACGTCACTAAATCAAATAATATGCACCGCTGCCCTGGGGAGCTTACGGTGCAATAATTGCCTTCCTTCCAACACCGACTGCAAGAGGAGCTCGCTGCTCTGGGACAAAGCAAGGCTGCGGCATTAATACCAGCTCCTTGTTGCAAAATCATTAGCATTTGATGCTATTATCTTTCCCCTTCCGAGGGAGAATGCCGACGGCCATTTCGGATACTTTTCATGAACTATTAAACAGATTTATTCACAGCAGCAAACGGTCTGCATAGTTGGTAGACACAAGTGTTGGAGAAACTCAGCGGGTGCAGCAGCATCTATGGAGCGAAGGAAATAGGCAACGTTTCGGGCCGAAACCCTTCCGGGTTTCGGCCCGAAACGTTGCCTATTTCCTTCCTGAAGGGTTTCGGCCCGAAACGTTGCCTATTTCCTTCCTGAAGGGTTTCGGCCCGAAACGTTGCCTATTTCCTTCGCTCCATAGATGCTGCTGCACCCGCTGAGTTTCTCCAGCACTTTTGTCTACCTTCGATGTTCCAGCAAGTGCAGTTCCTTCTTAAACTAAACAGTATGTATGGTTGAGCGGGACCCTGCTGTAATATACCGCGAGGGGGGATTTTAACGGAGGCGGCCGCAGGTTAAAGGAATAACCAGACTTCCACGACTTTGAACTCTTTTCCGCAGAAGCATCAAAAAGAAAATCGGGCCTTTGAGTGAGGAACCGCGAGCTTAAAGCTTAATGCTTTCCCAGGGTGTGTGTGGAAAGAGCCAATACCTCGGGGATGGATAACGCTACCTCTGTTATGTTCACGGCATGTTAACCTCGACTGACAAGGCCAAGATAATCAACGTCATTCCAGCAAGGGGGACGGCTGCAGTCACAGAGTCACACAGCATAAACAGGCCCTTCAGCTCAACTTGCCCACACTGACCAACATGCCTCATCGACACTCGTCCCAGCGATTGAGCCAGATAGGATAGTGGTGTTTAAGAGGCCTTTGAATGCCCGCGTTTGGCCCATATCCCTCTAAGGTCATAAGGAATTGTGCAGGTTTGTAGGTAGATTGGCTTGGCATAAGTGTAAATTGTCCCTAGTGTTAATGCGTAGGGATCGCTGGTCGGCGCGGACTCGGAGGGCCGAAGGCCTGTTCCCGCGCTGTATCTCTAAAAGTTTTTAAAAAACAACTAAAAACCAGGGAGCAGGATTAGGCCATTCGGCCCATCGAGTCTACTCCGACATTCAATCATGGCTGATCTATCTCTCCCTCCTAACCCCATTCTCCCGCCTTCTCCCCATAACCCCTGACCCACGTACTAATCAAGACTCCACACCTACCCTATCCATGTACCTGTCCGAATGTTTGTTAAATGTTGGGATTAGAACCTGCCTCAACTACCTCCTCCAAAGAGTTTGTTGGGGTATTCATCCCTAGTGTGTGTGTGTGTAGGATAGAGTTAGTGTGCAGGGAGCGCGGGTCGGCGCGGAGCCGGTGGGCCGAGGGGGCTGTCTCCGCGCTAAACTAGAGTCTCTAAACTAGACTTCCTACTGTCAAGGAACGGGGATGGTTAACAGGAAGTAGAAGTGGCTGACGGGTTGCAGCAGCAATCTGGAATAAACTGATGATTACAGGATGGCAGCTGATGCAGGCTGGAGTCTGCTATAATCACATCAATTTATGGCACATTCACAGCTTGGAGCACTGCTTGATGAGTTGTTTGAAGAAGGATCATTTCGAGATTAAAAGGTCAGGCGAGCTGTAGTCTGCATCTAACACGGCAACACCCTGGAAATTATGTCCTTATCTCCCTCGCGAATCTTGTGCAAACAGTTTCCTCTCACTCCGGTCTGCAGCAGGCGAACGCACCCTTTTCATTCCTCCCGCAGACCGATTTCACAGGACATGGGACAGCGCAGCGGTAGAGATGCTGCCTCACTGCGCCAGAGTCCCCGGTTCGATCCCGACCACGGGTGCTGTCTGTACGGAGTTTGCACGTTCTCCTCCTGACCCGCGTGGGTTTGCTTCGGGTGGTCCGGTTTCCTCCCACACCCCAAAGACGTGCAGGTTTGTAGGTCAATTGGCTTGGTACCAATGCAAATTGTCCCAAGGTGTGTGTAGGATGGTGTTAGTGTGCGGGGGAGGGTCGCTGGTCGGCACGGACTCGCTGGGCCGAAGGGCCTGTTTCAGCGCTGTACCTCGAAACCGAACTAAAAATCTAAAACAAGGGAACAGACAAAATGCGTAGGAAGGAACTGCAGATGCCGGTTTAAATCGAAGACACAAGGTGCTGGAGTAACTCAGCGGGTCAGGCAGCATCTCTGGAGAACATGGATAGGTGACGTTTCTGTCCAGGACTGATTGTTGGTGGGTGCGGGGGGAGCTGGAAGAAAGGAGAGGCAGGACATAGGTGGACACAGGCAAGCAGGGTTTGGATGGGCAGATGGTTGCAACAAAGGGCAGAGGTTTAAGCACATGAACAGGCCCTTTGGCCCACAATGTCTGTGCCGTACACGATGCCACAATCAGCTCGTATCTGCCTGCACATAATCCATATCCCTCCACTCCCTGCATATCCATGTGTCGATCCAAAGCCTCTGAAACACCACTACCGTTTCTGCCTCAACCACCGCCCCAGGCAGCGTGTTCCAGGCACCCACCGCCCTCTGTGTAAGAAAAAAAGCTGCCCCACACATCTCCTTTAAACTTTGATCCTCTCACCGTAAAGCTGCGCCCTCTAGTGTTTCACGTTACCATCCTGAGAAAAATGTTCTGACTGTCTACCATGTCTATGCCACTCACAATTTTATTTACATTACACCCTTTAAACAAGCGTAACAGCAGAAAAAAGTGGAGAGGGAGGGGAGTAGGAGAGGGGGGGAGAGAGGGGGGGAGAATAGAAACAGGCCCTTTAATCCACGCCGACCAGCAATCACCCCGTTCACGAGCACTATCCTACACACACACGCACGCACGCGCACACACACAGGCACACGCACAGGACAATTCACAGAAGCCATTTAACCTACAAACCGTGTAAGAAAGAACTGCAGGTGCTGGTTAAAATCGAAGGTAGACACAAAATACTGGAGTAACTCAGCAGGACAGGCAGCATCTCTGGGTCCCACTGAGTTACTCCAGCATTTTTGCGTTAACCTACAAACCTGCTCGTCTTTGGAGTGTGGGAGGAAACCAGAGTACCTGGAGAAAACCCCCACAGTCACAGAGAGAAAGAGAGAGAGTATAAACTCCATAAAGACAGCGCCTGTAGCCGGGATCGAACCTGGGTCTCTGGCACCGTGAGGCAGCAACTCTACCCGCTGCGCCACCGTGCCGCCTTAAAGCCCTGTCCCATGGTACAAGTTCATTCCAAGAGCTCTCCCGAGTTAAAAAAAAGAATCAAACTGGCGGTAAGCACGGAGAATGAACTTAGCGGGTACGTCGGAGCTCGGGGACGTCTCTTAGCGGCTCGTAACGCTAACGGCAGGTACTCGGGAAGACTCGCTAATGGCAGGTAAGCTCGGGAAGACTCGTGAAGATTTTTCAACATGTTGAAAAATGTCCACGAGAGCCCCGAGTACCGACCATTACCGTAACTCTCCAAGTTCGAATCAGGGCAAACTCGGGGAGAACTCTTGGAATGAACTCGTACCGTGGGACAGGGCTATTAGTACTTTGGTTTCCTGCAGAATAAATGGTTCACCAACCTTTTCAGCCGTGTCCACACTCATAGTCCTCTATTCGCCCATTGCAAGTGTAAGCATCAGCTGGAGCCCCTCCCGTCTCCTCTCCCACCCCCACCCTCTCACTTTTGATCACTGCAGGTCACACACCACTGACGACATGGAGTAAAACTGCTGAGGAGCTGCGTAATTACATTATTCTGACTCATCACATTAAACGTATGTGCTTTAAAAAAGTTCAGTCCTTATTTGTACCTTATTTCAAAAAGAATCGAACACAAGGGGAGCTTGGATCAGTCAGGCGAATAATTACCACTGCAGTAAATCTTAGAGGGACCACAGCTCAGAAATTATTCTTGAGGATGAAAATGTGAACGAGTTGTTGCAAATTAAGATTTGTACACAGGCTCACTGACAATAGACAATAGACAATAGGTGCAGGAGTAGGCCATTCGGCCATTCGAGTCAGCACCGCCATTCACTGTGATCACGGCTGATCATCCCCAATCAGTACCCCGTTCCTGCCTTCTCCCCATATCCCCTGACTCCGCTATTTTTTAAGAGCCCTATCTAGCTCTCTCTTGAAAGCATCCAGAGAACCTGCCTCCACCGCCCTCTGATGCAGAGAATTTCACAGACTCACAACTCTCTGTGAGAAAAAGTGTCCATTCTAAAAAGCTTACCCTTTATTCTTAAACTGTGGCCCCTGGTTCTGGACTCCCCCAACGTCGGGAACATGTTTCCTGCCTCTAGCGTGTCCAAACCGTTAACAATCTTATATGTTTCAATAAGATGCCCTCTCATCCTTCTAAACTCCAGAGTGTACTAGCCCAGCCGCTCCATTCTCTTAGCATATGACAGTCCCGCCATCCCTGGAATTAACCTGGTGAACCTACGCTGCACTCCCTCAATAGCAAGAATAGCAAGACGTCTGATTTTTTGGCAGGAAAAGACGTGTAGCTTTTAGAAGGTGCAGGTTTTTTTTATTGTCAATGTATAATGAAAGGCTTTGTTTTGCATGCTGTCCAAGCAGACTGCATAATACAATACAATCACATCAAACTCATGTACAATAGAGCAAAGGGGAAGATACAGAGTGCAGAATAGAGTTCTCAGCATTGTAGCACACCAGTTCCAGAGACAAGCTCTATAGGCCAGACGAAGGCCTGGATAGAGTGGATGTGGAGAGGATGTTTCCACAAGTGGGAGAGTCAAGGACCAGAGGTCAAAGCCTCAAAATTGAAGCACGTTCCTTTAGGAAGGAGATGAGGAGGAATTTCTTTAGTCAGAGGGTGGTGAATCTGTGGAATTCAATGCCACAGAAGGCTGCAGAGGCTGTCAATGGATATTTTTAAGCCAGAGATAAATAGATTCTTGATTAGTGCGGGAGAAGGCAGGAGAATGGGGTTGAGAGGGAAAGATAGATCAGCCATGATTGAATGGCGGAGTAGACTTGATGGGCCGAATGGCCTAATTCTGCTCCCTGGTTTTTATTTATTTTTTTGTTTTAGAGATGCAGCCGGGGAAACAGGCCCTTCGGCCCTCCGAGTCCGCGCCGACCAGCATTAACACTAGGGACAATTTACACTTATACCAAACCAATCTACTGACAAACCCGCACGTCTTTGGAGTGTGGGAGGAAACCGAAGATGTCGGAGAAAACCCACGCAGGTCACGGGGAGAAGGTACAAACTCCGCACAGACAGCACCCGTAGCCAGGATTGAACCCGGGTCTCTGGCACTGTGACGCAGCAACTCTACCGCTGCGCCACCGTACCACCACTCCTATCATTTATGAACTAATGAAAGTCCAGCGTCCACAATGGCTTACGATCTACATTATTGTAGATTGTTGGACTCTCTCTAATCGGACTTTATCTTGCACTAAATGTTATTCCTGTTGTCCTATATATCTATACACTGTGGACAGCTCGATAGAAATCAGGCAGAGTCTTTTCGCTGACTGAACAACATGCAACAAAAAAGCTTTTTGCCGTACCTTGGTACACGTGACAATAATAAATTCAACTGGATCACACGTGGTAGAAACAAAGAACTGGAGATGCTGGTTTATACGAAGGAGACACACAAAGTGCTGGAGTAGAAGAGGAATAGATCGGGTAGATGAGCAGTGTCTCTTGCCCAGAGTAGGGGAATCGAGGACCAGAGGACATAGGTTCGAGGTGAAGGGGAAAAGATTTAATTGGAATCTGAGGGGTAACATTTTCACACAAACGGCAGTGGGTGTATGGAACAAGCTGCCAGAGGATGTAGTTGAGGCTGGGACTACCCCGACCTTTAAAAGACAGTTACATGGATAGGACAGGTTTGGAGGGATATGGACCAAACGCAGGCAGGTGGGACTAGTGTAGCTGGGACACTGTTGGCTGGTGTGGGCAAGTTGGGCTGAAGGGCCTGTTTCCACATCAGCGGGTGGTCACACCCACAGCATCACCTGAGAGAGAGGGAGAGAGAGAGAGAGAGAGAGAGAGAGGCGTGGGTGCTGAGCGGGGCAGGCCTGGACAAGGCTGGGATGCAGCATAATGTGATCCATGGACAAAAGACCAGACGCTGGAGAAAGCTCGGGGCCCGAAAATACCAGGCAGACAAAGGAAGAGGGAAGGAGAAGCCAGAGGATACCGCAGCATTAATTGTCGTTACAAATCAAAGACACTGAGTGCTGGAGTAACTCAGCGGGTCAGGCAGCATCTCTGGAGATCGAAAACAAAGTGCTGGAGTAACTCAGCAGGTCAGGCAGCATCTCTGGAGATCGAAAACAAAGTGCTGGAGTAACTCAGCGGGTCAGGCAGCACCTCTGGAGAAAAAGGATGGGTGACGTCTTCTGGGTGGGGGCCCTTCCTCAGACTGAAGAAGGGTCCTGACCCGAAACGTCATCCATCCAGATACTCCAGAGATGCCGCCTGGCCCGGTGAGTTACTCCAGCTTTTCGTGTCCATCTTCGGTTTCAACCAGCATCTGCAGTTCCTTCCTTCTGAAGAAGGGTCTCGACCTGAAACGTCACCCATTCCTTCTCTCCAGAGATGCTGCCAGACCCGCTGGGTAATTACTCCCAGCTTTTTGTGTCTTTATCCAGAGATGCTGCCTGACCCGCGGAGTTCTTTGAGCACTGCGGGGCTCTTTTTAAAATATATATATATATATATATATATATAAACCAACATCTGCAGTTTTTGGCTTTGACATTCTTCATTTTTGTGGCTTGGTTCTAAATTGGTCTGATAATGCTCCAGTGAAATGCTTTCGCCAAGTTTATTCCATTAAAGGCATTAATGTGTTGCTCACATAACTGACACACACACACACACACACACACACACACACACACATCCAGCGAGCCACGAACGTATTCGCTTGCTGGGCTCGCACTTTGTATCTGTGCTTGTTTAGTGTAGAGATACGGCGCGGATACAGGCCCTTCGGCCCACCGAGTCCGCGCCGACCAGCGATCCCCGCACACCGACACTATCCTACACACACACACACACACACAAGGGACAATTTACACATCCGCCAAGCCAATTAACCTACAAACCTGCGCGTCTTTGGAGTGCGGGAGGAAGCAGAGGATCTCGGAGAAAAACCCACGCGCAGGCCACGGGGAGAACGTACAAACTTCGTACGGACAAGCACCCACAGTCGGGATCGAAGCCGGGTCACCGGCGCTGCAAGCGCTGGGTAAGGCGGCAACCCTACTGCTGCGCCACCCGTGGCAGCCCGTGTAATACGGGAAGGTTGACTTTGGCAGATCATGGAGACCACAGGATTTCTGCACAGGTTTTCCACGCAAACCCAGCTCCACTCTCCCTCCCCCCTCCTCCTCCTCCACCCCCCACTTCCTCTCTCCGGTGAGATCAATACACCATCTTGCTTATTGCCCCCACCAGGGGATTGAACTAAACGACTGCCCCTTCCATGACCTGCAGAATCACTTGAGTACATTGGAATTCAGATTGATTTTCCACGTCATAGACCGATACTGCTTGCAGTACAGAGCTCATACGGTCACAAGTGATAGGAGCAGAATTAGGCCATTCGGCCCATCAAGTCTACTCCGTCATTCAACCATGGCTGATCTATCTCTCCCTCCTTACCCCATTCTCCCGCCTTCTCCCCGTAACCTCTAACACCCGCACTAATCAAGAATCTATCTATCTCTGCCTTAAAAATATCCATTGACTTGGCCTCCACAGCCTTCTGTGGCAATGAATCCCGCAGATTCACCACCCTCTGACTAAAGAAATTTCTCCTCATCTCCTTCCGGAAGGAATGTCATTTAATTCCGAGGCTGTGCCCTCTGTTCCTAGACTCTCCCATTAGTGGAAACATCCTCTCCACATCCACTCTATCCAGGCCTTTCACTGTTAGGTACGTTTCAATGAGGTTCCCCCTCATCCTTCTAAACTGCAGTGAGTACAGGCCCAGTGTCATCAAACGCTCATCATATGTTAACCCATTCAATCCTGGGATCATTCTCGCTGGGTAAAAGCATGGAAGGATTGACTGGGATATTCAGTTGTGCAGTTCAACATTTACCTGCATGCAAACCGTATCCATTTTGAGACAAGTGGAAAATATTTTCATGACTCCACCTTAAAGAAAAGTCCAAAAGCTTCGCCCCGTGACCTGGCCAATTTTTATCCCTTAGTCAGCATCATCGAACTGCTCTATCAAGCTCGTGGATGTATGGGAGCTGGCTGTAAAAGTGGGCTGTTTCCAACACATAATTACTATAGAGTTGGCCTTGGCATCATATCCGTCACAGATCTTGTGGGCCAAATGGCCTGATCCTGTTCGACATTTCAACAACTGGACAACTGGAGGGTGGAGCAGCGGTAGAGCTGCTGCCTCACAGCATCAGAGACCTGGGTTCGACCCCGACTACGGGTGCTGTCAGTACGGAGTTTGCACGTTCTCCTTGTGACTGCGTGGGTTTTCCCCGGGTGCTCCGGTTTCCTCCCACACTCCTAAGGCGTACAGGTCTCCAGGTAAATTGCCTTCGGTAAAATTGTAAATTGTCCCTAGTGTGTGTAGGGTAGTGTTAGCGTGCAGGAATCGTTGGTCGGCACGGACCCGGTGGGCCGAAGGGCCTGTATCTATAACTAAACTAGACCAGTGGACCAAGCTGCCAGAAGTCTCAGCACTGGATTCAGGCCCAAAATGCTGCTACAAATGACAGCCCCAGGGTGGTGAATCTGTGGGATTCATTGCCGCAGAAGGCTGTGGAGGACAAGTCAATGGATATTTTTAAGGCAGAGACAGATGGGTTCTCGTGCGGGAAGGAACTGCAGGTGCTGGTTTAAACCCAAAGATAGACACCAAATGCTGGAGCAACTCAGCAGGACAGGCAGCATCTCTGGAGAGAAGGAACGGGTGACGTTTTGGGTCGAGACACTTCTTCAGACGGAACAAGATAGATTCTTGATTTGCACGGGAGTCGGGGGTTATGGGGAGAATGTGGTTGAGAGGGAGGGAGGAAGATCAGCCATGATTGAATGGCGGAGTAGACTTGATGGGCCGAATGGCCTGATGCTGCTCCAATCACTACACGGGATTCTACGCACCCTCCTTACGTCTCTCCTCTGTCGTAATGGTGCAGCAGCTGTGAAAACAGGCTGCTCTGCAGTCATGTTACAAACTACAAAGAACATGGTTTTGGATAATTACCTGCCTGTGAAGTCTGCGAGCCAGCTATTATATTTAGGCAATGATGTCTCCCTTCTTGGTCTGCGTGCTGCAGAGGTGTATGTTATCTGGAACTTGTTTAAACAGGGTATTTGCTGTATTGCAGCCGACCCTAATTTGGGCTCGTTTCGAGATAGTTTAAGGGCATTGAGAAGCTGAGGACGTGGGTTTAATGTGAGGAGAATTTGGAAGATTGAGGGGGGATCTTCTAGAAACGTACAAAATTCTTAAGGGGTTGGACAGGCTAGATGCAGGAAGATTGTTCCCGATGTTGGGGAAGTCCAGAACAAGGGGGTCACACAGTTTAAGGATAAGGGGGAAGTCTTTTAGGACCGAGATGAGAAAAAGAACATTTCACACAGAGAGTGGTGAATCTGTGGAATTCTCTGCCACAGAAAGTAGTTGAGGCCAGTTCATTGGCTATACTTAAGAGGGAGTTAGATGTGGCCCTTGTGGCTAAAGGGATCAGGGGGTATGGAGAGAAGGCAGGTACAGGATACTGAGTTGGATGATCAGCCATGATCATATTGAATGGCGGTGAAGGCTCGAAGGGCCGAATGGCCTACTCCTGCACCTATTTTCTAAGTTTCTATGTTTCTATGAGAGGAAAGATTTAATAGTAACCGGAGGTGTAATGTTTTCACACAAAGGGTGGTGGGTGTATGGAACGAGCTGCCGGAGAAGGTAGTTGAGGCCGGGACTATGGCAACGTTTAAGAAACAGATACAGGGATAGAGGGATCTGGGCCAAATGCAGGCAGGCGGGGGCTAGTGTGTATGGGACATGTTGGCCGGCGTGGGCAAGTTGGGCCGAAGGGACTGTTTGCACGCTGTAGGACCCCACGGCTCTACGAGGTACAGCGCGGAAACAAGCCCTTCGGCCCATCGAGTCCCCGTCCGACCCAGTACACTGGCACCAGCCGACAAACCGGGAGCGACTTACAACTTCTGCCAAAGCCAATCAACCTACAAACCTGGTCACGGGTTTCCTCCGGGTGCTCCGGTTTCCCCCCACATCCCAAAAGACGTGCGGGTTTGTAGGTCAATTGGGCCCCTCTGTGAAATTCCACTCGTGTGTTAAGGAATGGATACGAAAATTGGGATAACACGAAACTAGTGGGAATGGGTGGTGGTCAGTATGAACTCAGTGGGCCGAATGGCCGGTTTCCATGCAGTATCTTTCAATCAATTTCAGACTTAGTTTATTTCAGTAATGCAGCCTGTCCGATATCAGCTTTAACCAAACTCCTGCACAGGTACATATTAAAAATACTCTACGCTAGTTCTCTTTCAAAGCAAGTCTCAATCACAATTGAAATAAGCTGGGCTATACTTTCCCCCAAAATCGCTGCATGCATCACTGAACATAGAACAGGCCCTTCGGCCCACCATGCCCCTGCTGAACACGATGCCAAGTTAAACTAATCTCCTCTGCTAGCCCGTCATCCATATCCCTCCACTCCCTGCATGTCCATGTGCCCCGTTTCAAATGTGAAGGAAGGAACTGCAGATGCTGGTTTACACCGAAGACAAAGACAAAGTGCTGGAGTAACTTAGCGGGTCAGGCAGCATCTCTGGAAGAAAAGGAGATGGGTGACGTTTCTGGTCGGGACCCTTCCTCAGTTCTGACCCAAAATGCCATCCTTTTTCTCCCGAGTTACTCCAGCACTGTGTGTCTATCTTTGTTATAAACCAGCACCTGCAGTTCCTCCCAACACATTTCAGAGCAGGGTGTATATTTTACAGAAGAGCTGTAGGAGCTGGGATTTACCCTGGTAAATCTGGAAATCAGAGTGAACCTGCAAGTCTGCCTTTCGGATGTTTGCGTTCTCCATTATACGTCCTCGTGCCAACCTGATTATGCAAGACTGCTTGTACATAATAAGCACTTTTATCTGGACTGAACTCTCCAAGTAAACATGCCTTTGTGAGCGAGGTTCAAGAACGAGCAAGAGGTCCTTGGCCCTTGTTTTGGCACGGAGCTTAAATAATCAGCTAGCCCTGACTGGGCAACACTATTCACTCCACTGGCAGACCAGAGACCACTCGTAGAGCTATAGTGCCACAGGGCCACAAGTGATACAGCATGGAAACAGGCCCTTCGGCCCAACTTGCCCACACCGGCCAACATGTCCCAACTACACTAGTCCCACCTGCCCATGTTTGGTCCATATCCCTCCAAACCCGTCCTATCCATGTAGAATCATAGAAAACAGGTGCAGGAGTAGGCCATTCGGCCCTTCGAGCCAGCACCGCCACTCAATATGATCATGGCTGATCATCCACAATCAGTACACCGTTCCCGCTTTTTTCCCCCATATCCCTTGATTCCGTTAGCCCCAAGAGCTAAATCTAACTCTCTCTTCAAAACACCCAGTGAATTGGCCTCCACCGCCTTTTGTGGCAGAGAATTTCACAGATTCACAACTCTCTGGGTGAAAATTGTTTTCCTCATCTCAGTCCTAAATGGCCGACCCCTTATTCTTAAACTGTGACCCCTGGATCTGGACTCCCCCAACATCGGGAACATTTTTCCTGCATCTAGCCTGTCCAATCTCTTAAGAATGTTATATGTTTCGATAAGATTCCCTCTCATCCTTCTAAATTCCAGTGAATACAAGTCCAGTCGATCCATTCTTTCATCTGTACCTGTCAGTTTCTTAAATATTCGGATAATCCCGGCCTCAACTACCTCCTCTGGCAACTTGTTCCATACACCCACCACCCTTTGTGTGGCAAAGGTCACCCCTCAGATTCCTATTAAATCACTGGATGAAATAACTATTAGACCCTATTACTCACTGGAACTTTTGCAAAAGTATTTGGGACTGTGCCTCCAAAGGGCAGATACGGGCAGTGTAACACAGTGCAAGAGAGGGAGAGAGGTGGAGGGGTGGTGAGAGGGGGAGAGGGATCAAGAGATCAAGTATTTTCCCCTCTCAGCCAAACAGAACCTCCATGCCTAATTCCGTGTAAAAATAATAAAGAGACTCAAAAGCTGTGTTCAGGTCAGGCTGCTTCATTGGATTCAGCCCAAAACAACAGGCAATACAGGCAGCTAAATCTGTAAACAATGCATTGGGGAATTAAAAAAAAACATTCCAGTGATGCTGAGTTCAATAGAAGTTGACTCCAAAATGGTGACCTACACGCCGTGCAAAATTCCCTTTGGGCCTAGTTTTTTTTAAAAGCCTTTAAAGACTTTACTTCAGACTTTAGAGATACAGTGCGGAAACAGGCCCTTTGGTCCACCGGGTCTACGCCGACCAGCGATCATCCAGTACACCAACACTATCTCCCCCCCTCCCCCCCCCCCCCCCCACACACACACACACACACACACACACACCAACACACACACACACCAACACCCACACCAACACACACCAACACATACACACACACACAAACACACACACACAAACACTATCCCCCCCCCCACACACACACACACACAAACACACCAACACACATACACAAATACACAAACACTACCCCCCTCCACACACACACACACACCAACACACAAACACACACACCAACACTATACCCCACACACACACACCAACACACACACACCAGCACATACACACACCAACACATACACACACCAACACATACACACACCAACACATACACACACCAACACACACACACACCAACACACACACACACACCAACACACACACCAACACACACACCAACACATACACCAACACATACACACACCAACACACATACACACACCAACACACACACACACACCAACACACACACACACACCAACACACACACACACACCAACACATACATAGATACATAGATACATAGAAATTAGGTGCAGGAGTAGGCCATTCGGCCCTTCGAGCCTGCACCGCCATTCAATACGATCATGGCTGATCATCCAACTCAGTATCCCGTACCTGCCTTCCCTCCATACCCCCTGATCCCTTTAGCCACAAGGGCCACATCTAATTCCCTCTTAAATATAGCCAATGAACTGGCCTCAACTACCCTCTGTGGCAGAGAATTCCACAGATTCACCACTCTCTGTGTGAATTTTTTTTTCTCATCTCGGTCCCTAAAAGACTTCCCCCTTATCCTTAAACTGTGACCCCTTGTTCTGGACTTCCCCAACATCGGGAACAATCTTCCTGCATCTAGCCTGAGACAGGCCCTTCGGCCCACTGAGGCCGCATCGACCAGCGACCCCCGCACACCAACACTATTCTACACAGTCGGGACAATTTTACATTTACACCAAAGCCAGTTAACCTACAAACCTGCACGTCTTTGGAGTGTGGGGAAGAAACCGAAGTTCGCGGAGAAAACCCACGCAGGTCACGGGGGAGAACGTAAAAACTCCGCACAGACAGCACCCGTAGCCAGGATTGAACCCGGGTCTCTGGCGCTGTGAGGCAGCAACTCTACCCCTGCGCCACTGTGCCATGATTGCTTGCCTCGTTGTCATCTGCCCCTCAGCTAAAAAATGTTCCATTCTATGATACACAAAAATGCTGCAGTAACTCAGCGGGACGGGCAGCATCTCTAGAGAGAAGGAATGGGTGAGGTTTTGGGTCGAGACCCTTCATCAGACTGAGAGTCACTTGGAGAGGGAAATGAGAGACATGGAAGGGCAAGATATCAAAGGAGACAAAGCTCGAGGAAGATGAAGAATAGAACATTGTTAGCTGGGGACGGTGACAAGGAGGCATGCAATTTAAAATATAATCAGGACAGTCATACTGGTCGGAGAACTAGGATTCCTACACAATGTACCAATCTACATTTGATCTGTGTTTTCACACCTTACCCTTCCATATCTCTATATCTCCCTCTCCCCCGACTCAGTCTGAATAATAGACAATAGACGCAGGAGCAGGCCATTTGGCCCTTCGAGCCAGCACCGCCATTCAATGTGATCATGCCTGATCATCCCCAATCAGTACCCCGTTCCAGCCTTCTACCCATATCCCCCGAGTCTGCTATTTTTTTAAAGAGCCCTATCTAGCTCTCTCTTGAAAGCATCCAGAGAACCTGCCTCCACCGCCCTCCGGGGCTGAATAAGGGTCTTGACCCAAAATGTGACCCATTCCTTTTCTCCAGAGACGCTGCCTGCCCCGCTGAGTTACTCCAGCAGTTTGTGTCATAAGCTCGTGTAATAGGAGCAGATAGCAGAATTAGGCCATGCGGCCCATCATGTCTACTCGGCCATTCAATCATGACTGATCAACCTCTCCCTGCCGTACCATAACCCCTGTCACCCGTACTAATCAAGAATCTATCTATCTCTGCCTTAAAAACGCCTATTGATGGCCTCCACAGCCATCTGTGGCAATGAATTCCAGATTCATCAGCCTCCGACTGAAGAAACTGCTCATCTTCCTAAAGGAACATCCTTTAATTCTATGACCTCTGGTCCTAGACTCTCCCACTAGTGGAAACATCCTCTCCACATCCACTCGAACCCGACCTTTCCTTATCCAAACCCATCCTTATATCTGTAGGAAGGAACTGCAGATGCTGGTTTAAAGGGTGTGGGGTAAAATTGTGATTTGGGGAAACTGCATTGAAAGTATGTATAGCCTCAGAGAATGTTGGCTGGAGTTTTGTAAGGATCATGTAATGTATATATTTATTTCTCGAATAAAGTATATTTTGAAATAAAAAATAAAATTAAAAAATGCTGGTTTAAACAGAAGATAGACACAAAATGCTTGGAGTAACTCAAAGGGTCGGGTCAAATGGTCTCGACGTGAAACATCACCCATTCCTTCTCTCCAGAGATGCTCCCTGTCCCGCTGAGTTAAAAACATAGAAAATAGGTGCAGGAGGCCATTCGGCCCTTTGAGCCAGCACCGCCATTCATTGTGATCATGACTGATCATCCCCTATCAATAACCCGTGCCTGCCTTCTCCCCATATCCCTCGACTCCACTAGCCCCTAAAGCTCTATCTAACTCTGTCTTAAATCCATCCAGTGACTTGGCCTCCACTGCCCTCTGTGGCAGGGAATTCCATAAATTCACAACTCTCTGGGTGAAAACTTTTTTTTCTCACCTCAGTCTTAAATGACCTCCCCTTTATTCTAAGACTGTGGCCCCTGGTTCTGGACTCGCCCAACATTGGGAACATTTTTTCCTGCATCCAGCTCGTCCGGTCCTTTTATAATTTTATATGTTTCTATAAGATCCCCCCCCCCTCCTCTCATCCTTCCAAACTCCAGTATCTTGTGTCCATGTCTGCATCTGCTTCGGTCGTGCAGGTCGGATTCTGAATTCCCACCGTGCTTTCTCCAGTGGAAGGCTGACGAGGACAGGACAGACTGAGTGACGGGCACAGCAACCCCGCAACCCCTGCAGTCGCTGCACTGCGCTGCAGCGTCATTTCCATAATTTCCACTGCAGCAGCATCATGCATTATGCATCCTGACGTACACCCGACTCAATCCGAATAAGCTTCCAGTTTGAAACACTTCACTGGGTGGGAGGAAGGAACTGCAGATGCTGGTTGAAACCCAAGTGTTTAAGAAGGAGCTGCAGATGCTGGAAAATCGAAGGTAGACAAAAATGCTGGAGAAACTCAGCGGGTGCAGCAGCATCTATGGAGCGAAGGAATAGGCAACGTTTCGGGCCGAAACCCTTCAGGGTTTCGGCCCGAAACGTTGCCTATTTCCTTAAGGGTTTCGGCCCGAAACGTTGCCTATTTCCTTAAGGGTTTCGGCCCGAAACGTTGCCTATTTCCTTAAGGGTTTCAGCCCGAAACGTTGCCTATTTCCTTAAGGGTTTCGGCCCGAAACGTTGCCTATTTCCTTAAGGGTTTCGGCCTGAAACGTTGCCTATTTCCTTAAGGGTTTCGGCCCGAAACGTTGCCTATTTCCTTAAGGGTTTCGGCCCGAAACATTGCCTATTTCCTTAAGGGTTTCGGCCCGAAACGTTGC
Source organism: Malacoraja senta (assembly GCA_038087875.1). Classification (NCBI taxonomy): domain Eukaryota; kingdom Metazoa; phylum Chordata; class Chondrichthyes; order Rajiformes; family Rajidae; genus Malacoraja; species Malacoraja senta. Next base: position 22,841 of record JAXLNO010005866.1, read on the forward strand.
CTATTTCCTTCACTCCATAGATGCTGCTGCACCCCCCGCCCGGTTTAAACCCAAGACGGGCTCGAAAAGCTGGAGTAACTCAGCGGGACAGGCAGCATCTCTGGACAGAAGGAATGGGTGACGTTTCGGGTCGAGACCCTTCTTCAGACTGAGAGTCAGGGGAGGAGGGAGTTTGTGCCTGTCTGTACATCACACCAATGCAACAGAGAATCATCCTTCTGTAGAAAGTAAACAACAGAATCTTCCCTAATCGAACTATCAATCGTACACGTTTAAAAAGACGGGCTATTTTGGCATGAACTGATCTAAAGCAGCACAGCTCAGTGAGTGAATGGTAAGGGTCTGAAGAAGGGTCTCGACCCGAAACGTCACCCATTCCTTCTCTCCAGAGATGCTGCCCGCTGAGTTACTCCAGCATTTTGTGCCTATCTTCGCTTAAACCAGCATCTGCAGTTCCTTCCTGCACATTAAGTGAATTGTAGTAATTGTGTTTAAAGATTTAAAAAAAAAAAAATCTTTCAAAAAGGCCAGAGTTGAAAGGAAAGATTAGACGCTGGCAATCGTTGTAAAGTGGCCTCGTAATAAATACTCTTCACTCTGGGGTCACTGTGGCCTTGAGGGGGTCTCTGCTCAGTCAATAACAGAATGTTACATTCATAAATCATTCTCTAAGTATCACGGCTACGCCTTCATTCTTGGAAGTAAAATGAACGTTGACACCACAAGCCTTCTCGAATGGGAGAGGGAAAGGCTTTCTGCAAGATCAATGTCCACTGCGTACAGACATTTGAAGCCTCTCCCTGCATCTCTCAGCGATTATTTTACTGACAGAGCTGCCGCCTCACGTCGGGTTCGATCCTGACCTCGGGTGCTATCTGTGCGGAGTTTGCACGTTCTCCCTGTCCTCCATGGGGTTTTTGCCCCACACCCCAAAGACGTGCAGGATTGTAGGTTTCTTGGTTTCTTGGTCCTCCAAAATATTCCAAATGGAATTTAATCTGGAGGTGGTGGAGGGAAGACTTAAGCCAGAAAGGGTTTTTGGGAAGTTACAGAAGATAAGACACAAAATGCTGGAGTAACTCAGCGGGACAGGCAGCATCTCTGGGGATGGGGACTGGACATTGTGCCTTCCCCCACAGTGGTAACCATTGTGGGGGGGATGATTTTTGTTGTGTTGTGTCTATGTTAGTCTGTGTCCAAGATGGCGGTCGGAGGGGAGAGTGGACGCTGGCGCGGTTTATCTGCCGCTGCTCTCTCCTCACATTGTGTTTCTGATTTTCTTTTTTTGTCTTTGGATTGAATTCTGTCTTTCATTTGTGTATTGGTGATGTCTTTATAACTTATTTTACCCCGATTATTTGTTTCTTTGTTAAACTCTGTAAGGTGTCCTTGAGACTTTTGTATAGGCGCCCACAAATAAAATGTATTCTTATTCTTATTATCTCTGGAAGGAAGGAACGGGTGACGTTTCGGGTCGAGACCCTTCTTCAGACTCTTACAGGCTTGTAGGTTAACTGTTCCCTCTGTGTGTAGGGAGTGGATGAGAACATTGGGATAAGATAGAACCAGCATGAACGAGTGGACTGAAAAGCCCGTTTGCATGCTGTATCTCTAGAGTTTAAAACTATGATTGAAAATCCCATCTTTGATTACAAAAGAAATCCAAGGTATTCTGGGAAAGGGTGCCAGAGGGTGGTGAATCTGTGGAACTCATTGCCACCGACAGCAGTGGAGACTACGGCATTGGGCATTTTTAAAGCGGAGATTGATCGGTTCTTGATTAGTATGGGTGTCAACGGTTACAGGAGAAGGCAGGAGAATGGGGAAAAATAGATGAGCCATGATCAAACGGCAGTGCAGACTTGATGGGCCGAATAGTCTAATTCTGCTCCGATGTCTCATACTGCTTATGAAAAGATTGGTAAGTGATGTCAGGTCGTTTAGTTTAGTTTAGAGATACAGCGCGGATACAGGCCCTTCGGCCCACCAGCGATCTCCGCACACTAACACTATCCTACACACTCGAGGGACAATTTACATTTACCAAGCCAATTAGTCTACAAACCTGGACGCCTTTGGAGTGTGGGAGGAAACCGGAGATCCCGGAGGAAACCCACGCAAGTCACGGGGAGAACGTGCAAACTCCGTACAGACAGCACCCGTGGTCAGGATCGAACCCGGATCCCTGGCGCCGCGAGGCAGCAACTCTACCGCTGTGCGACCCATTTGGTTAGAGGTCAGTGATGGCTATGAAAGGCAGGACAGACAGTGGGGCCGAATGGTCTCAGCCCAAACACTTAGGGTTGAAGGGAAGGAAGAATGTATAAGAGACATGATGAGGATTGTAGAACAGAAACTATTAAAAAAAAAAAATAATCTTGCATTTGGTGACACCAGCACAAAAACAAGCGAACTTTCCCAGTGAAGCGCGCGGGCCTTTTTTGGGAGGTTAATGGATAACAGCCCTGGAACTAATGAAATCCACTGGATTCCTACCTCCAGAATCTGCAAAACTTCCCAAATATGGATGTCCTTTATCTCACTTTCCATTTGCAAACTCCCCCAAAACAAAAAAACTTGTAATCTTTTGGATAAAGTTCCGTGCTCGGAGTCTCCGCCAAAGCCCGAGAGACTGATAAACATCGGAGACGGCCACACAGTGAAACAGTGTTGACAGGGCAAGAGGACAGGGCGCTTCCAAGATGGCGTCCAACACAGGCGACTATTTACGTGCCTGCCACAGAAGCAGATATACAAACTCGCATCACAATCGCTCTGCACTCTTACACCCGTGTACACTGTAAATGGATTGATTGTAATCATATATTGCACTAAACCTTATTTCCTGATCCCTGTGACTGGTTGGCACGCAACAAAAAGCTTTTCACTGTACCTCGGTACACGTGACAATAAACTAAACTGAACTGCCCCAGCGACGGATTAAGAATGACGAGGGACCAAGTTTCATTCGATGTTGCAGCAAATTCTTCTTAAATCCGTGTTTTAGTTTAGTTTAGCTTAGAGATACAACGTGGAAACAGGCCCTTCGGCCCACTGAGTCCACGCCGACCAGTAATCCCCGCACACTAACACTATCCCTACACACACTACCACTATCCTACACACACAAATAGACCATTCGGCCCTTCGAGCCAGCACCGCCATTCAATGTGATCATGGCTGATCATCCCCAATCAGTACCCCGTTCCTCCCTTCTCCCCATATCCCCTGACTCCGCTATCTTTAAGAGCCCTATCTAGCTCTCTCTTGAAAGCATCTAGAGAACCGGCCTCCACCGCCCTCCGAGGCAGAGAATTCCACACAAGGGGCAATTTACATTTTATACCAAGCCTATTAACCTGCAAACCCGTACCTCTTTGGAGTGTGGGAGGAAATCAAAGATGTCGGAGAAAACCCACGCGGTCATGGGGAGAACGTGCAAACTCCGTACAGACAGCACCCGTAGTCGGGACCGAACCCGGGTCTCCAGGGCTGTAAGGCAGCAACTCAACGGTTGCGCCAATGTTGAATGATGCACAAATTCTTCTTAAATCTGTGTTTCAGTTTAGTTTAGAGATACAACGCGGAAACAGGCCCTTTGGCCCAACGAGTCCACGCCGACCTGCACCAACGTTGAATGATGCACAAGTCGTAACTGCGATGGAATGCACACCACTTCCTTGGCTCCGCGCAATTGCCAACAGTGTGCATGAAGGGACATCTTCCAGAGCAAACATGGGCACACACCACTCTAAACATTTAGTCCCCAGACCATCACGGCATTAAGGCCCTGTCCCACTGTACGAATTCATTCAAGAGCTCTCCCGAATTTAAAAAAAATCAAAGTCGCGAAAGCACGTAGAATGTACGTAGCGGGTACGTCGGAGCTCGGGGACGTCTCTTAGCGGCTCGTAACGCTAACGGCAGGTACTCGGGAAACGCGATAAGCTCGGGAAGACTCGTGAAGATTTTTCAACATGTTGAATAATGTCCACGAGAGCCCCGAGTACCGACGAGCGGCCATTACTGTAATTCTCCGAGTTCGAATCAGGGGAAACTCGGGAGAGCTCTTGAATTAGCTCATACAGTGGGACAGGCCCTTTAGGTACCAGCTGCAAGGTGCCCTACCTTGGCATGCTTGGGTGAAACCATGCCTTGCGGTGACGAGTAGGAAGGAACTGCAGATGCTGGTTTACACCGAAGATAGACACAAAATGCTGGAGTGACTCAGCGGGACAGGCAATGTCCCTGGAGAGAAGGAACAGGTGGTGTTTCGAGTTGAGACCGTTCTTCAGCCTGAAGAAGGGTTGCGACTCAAAACACCACCCATTCCTTCTCTCTAGAGATGCTGCCTGGCCCGCCGACTCACTCCAGCATGTTGTGTCTACCCTTGTGGCAGTGAGCTCCTTCTTTGTTGGATTTCAGTGACTACCTTGCAGTTCAGTTTTAGGTTACTTATCGTCACATGTACTGTACCTAGATACACAGTGAAGTCCTTACATTGCCTGCTATCCAAACCGCGTGGCACTGCGGTAAAGTTGCTGCCTCACAGCGCCAGAGACCCGGGTTCGATCCTGACCACGGGTGCTGTCTGTACGGAGTTTGCACGTTCCCCCCGTGGGTTTTCTCCGAGATCTCCCGTTTCCTCCCACACTCTAAAGACGTGCAGGTTTGTAGGTTAATTGGCTTGGTGTATGTGTAAACATAGAAACATAGACAATAGGTGCAGGAGTAGGCCATTCGGCCCTTCGAGCCTGCACCGCCATTCAATATGATCATGGCTGATCATCCAACTCAGTATCCTGTACCTGCTTTCCTCCATACCCACTGATCCCTTTAGCCACAAGGGCCACATCTAACTCCCTCTTAAATATAGCCAATGAACTGGCCTCAACTACCTTCTGTGGCAGAGAATTCCACAGATTCACCACTCTGTGTGTAAAACATGTTTTTCTCATCTCAGTCCTAAAAGATTTCCCCTTTATCCTTAAACTGTGACCCCTTGTTCTGGACTTCCCCAACATCGGGAACAATCTTCCTGCATCTAGCCTGTCCAACCCCTTAGGTTATCCCTAGTAAGTGTTGGGTAGTGTAGTGTGCGGGGATCGCTAGCCGCAGTGGACTCGGTGGGCCGAAGGCTAAACTAAGCTACCGTGAAAGATTTTTTGTTCGTTGAGACAATGAAACAAAATGTTACTCTTCTTGCTAAACTTCAGTAACATTTCAAATAAACGATCTAAACCAGAAGTGACTTGTATCCTGAAGAATTATTTAGTCAAGGCTGGGAATGGCTCACTTACAACTGAGGTCTGAAGAGTAGGAAACACTCGTGGGTGAATTATTTTGACGTCTGGAGTCAAGAGTATTTCATTGTCATTTGTCCCAAAACAGAACACAAATTCTTTGTCAACTGCTCTACATCGGTGAGACCAAGCGCAGGCTTGGCGATCGCTTCGCCCAACGCCTCTGCTCAGTTCGCAATAACCAACCTGCCTTAGAACTTCGACTCCCCCTCCTATTCCGAATCCGACTTTCTGTCCTGGGCCTCCTCCATGGCCAGAGTGAGGCCCACCGTAAATTGGAGGAACAGCACCTCATATTTCGCTTGGGCAGTTTACACCCCAGCGGTATGAACATTGACTTCTCCAATTTCAGGTAGTCCCTGCTTTCTCCCTCCTTCCACTCCCCTTCCCAGCTCTCCCACAGCCCACTGTCTCCGCCTCTTCCTTTCCTTTACCCGCCCACCCCCCCGACATCAGTCTGAAGAAGGGTCTCGACCCAAAAACATCACCTATTCCTTCGCTCCATAGATGCTGCTTCACCCGCTGAGTTTCTCCAGCTTTTATGTCTACCTTTGAAATTTTTCAGCATCTGCAGTTCTTTCTTAAACAAATTCTAAAATTGATACCAAGACATCTTGAACCATGTTGCTGACAGAAACTTCATCAGAAGAGGAATATAGGCACAAGTAGGATAATCAGTCTCTCAAACATGCTTCACCATTCAATTCCATCATAGCTGAGATTTAGTTTAACTTAGAGATACAGAATGGAATAAAGTCCCTTCGGCCCACCAAGTCCACGCCAACCATTCTATGTTATCCCACTTTCTCGTCCACAAGGGAACTATTTTGCAGATGGCCAATTAACCAGATGGCCAATTTTTGCTTTTTGTATTTAATCAACTAGATTTTAATATTGATAAATGTATTGTGATTTTATGTCCTGTAAGGTGTCCTTGGGTGTCCAGAAAGGCGCCAGCAAATAAAATGCATTCTTATTATTATTATTAAACCCACACGTCTTTGAGATGTGGGAGGAAACCCGAGCACCTGGAGGAAGCCCACGCGGTCACGGGGAGAACGTGCAAACACCTCGCAGGCAGACAGCACCCGAGGGCAGGATCGAACCCGGTATTCTGGTGCTGTGAGGCAGTGGCTCTGCCAGCTGCGCTTGTTTGTCCCGATTGGATAAACCTCCCATTTCGAGACCCGTTTGACTAAATATCCCAGGCCAGGGAAATTACAGTCTCAAAATAATGATCAATAGCAATTAAAAGAAAATCTCTCACCAAGTGAAAAACATACTCCACCCTTATTTGTTTCCCCTTACGGTGCTTGGATTTAATTGGTGAACGAGCGTTGTGTTGGCACTCTGCCTAGTCTCACGCTTTGGAAAGTTACATGATGGAACAAAACAGCACAAGAACAGGCCCTTCGGCCCACAATGTCTGTGCTGAACATGATGTATCCGGGCGGTGTTAGTGTGTTAGGCTGTTACAAGGAGTACAGAAATCCCCACCATTGTTCCCCCCTTCCCACTCCCACTCCACCACCTCCACCCATTTTTGCATCTCCTGGAAAAAATAGAAACAGGACAGACATGGACATTGGGACACAAAGTGCCCAAAGTCCACTCTGACCATCAATCACCTGTTCAAACTAGATCTACACGCCCCAGGGGCAATTTAGACAATAGACAAGGTGGAGGATGAGGCTGTTTGGTCCTTCGAGCCAGCACCACCATTCAATGTGATCATGGCTGATCATCCACGTTCCTGCCTTCTCCCCATATCCCCTGACTCTGCTATCTTTAAGAGCCCTATCAAGCCCCCTCTTGAAAGCATCCAGAGAACCGGCCTCCACCACCCTCTGAGGCAGAGAATCCCACAGACTCACCACTCACAAAAAGTGTTTACAGAGGCCAAGTACAAACCCGCACGTCATTGGGATGTGGGAGGAAACCGGAGCACCCGGAGGAACCCCACATGGTCACAGAGAGAAGGTGCTATCATTTAAAAGAGACTTGGACAGGTACATGGGGAGAGGGATATGGGGCCACACGCAGGCAACTGGGGGTGGCGTAGATGGGGCATCCTTGGACGGCACGGGCAAGTTGGGCCGAAGGGCTAGTTTCTGTGCTGTGCGGGGAGAAACCGGAACACCCAGAGGAAACCCACGCATCCGCAGGGAGAACGTGCAAACTTCCACCCAGGCAGCACCAGAAGTCAGGATTGAGTCCAGCTCACTGGCAGCCAGCTGTGCCACCACTGTGGCAGGTGGAGTTACACTTCATCGGTGCCTCTGGGAGCTTGGTGTGCACAAAGTCTGAAGAAGGGTTTCGGCCCGAAACGTTACCTATTTCCCTTCGCTCCATAGATGCTGTTGCCACCCCCGCTGAGTTTCTCCAGCATTTTTGTGTACCTTCGATTTTCCAGCATCTGCAGTTCCTTCTTTAAGACTTCAATACTGAACTGGAGCAACAGTCCAGGGAGCGGGCCCGACCTTCCTGAGCAGCCCACCCGCTTAGTTTAGAGAAACAGGCCCACCAAGTCTGCGCCGACACACTAACACTATCCTACACACACTAGGGACAATTTCCAATTTTACCAACCTCCAAACCTGCAAGTCTTTGGAATGTGGGAGGAAACGGCGCTTCCCGGAGAAAACCCACGCAGGTCACGGGAAGACAAGCACCCGTAGTCGGGATCGAACCGGGGTCTCTGGCGCTGTCAGGCGGCAACCCTGCCGCTGCGCCACCGTGCCGCCCTTAAAACTTGGAGAGGAGGCCAGACAGTTTATGACCAACGTGACCAATGCACTTGTGTGAGCAGCTGAAAGCGAAAACATTCCTGTCTCTCTCCACACGCCCAGAAACCTCGCAGTACAACAAGGAAGTGAAGGGGGAAGGCGTGACTGCCCTATCTCACTGAAGCACATTGACCAGCAAACATACACTGCCTGCCAATGCACAAGCCTACCCCTACCCAGAAAAACACGACTGATAAGAGTTCAGTTGTTTTCCAAATACTGCAAATTAACTGCGAATTGATAAAAAATACCACAACTTTCCCCCCCCTCAATAAAATGTCATTTATCTTTCCCAACGCTATTTTAATAAGTGATGTAAACTTTATATCAGAAGTCATAATTCCATAAAATGCAACGCAGAGCGCGTAGAGCTGCTGCCTCACGGCGCCAGAGGCCCGGTTCGATCCTGACCCCCGGGTGCTGTCTCTGTGGAGTTTGCACGTTCTCGCTGTGACTGCGTGGGTTTTCTCCCACAACCCAAAGACGTGCAGATTTTCAGGTTGAATGTCCTCTTTAAATTGCCCCTAGTGTGTAGGGAGTGGATGGGAAAGTGGGTAGAAAGGAACTGCAGGTGCTGGTATACTCCGAAGTGAGACACAAACTGCTGGAGTAACTCAGCTGGTCGGGCAGCAGCTCTGATGAGAAAGTGGGATGACATAGAACTAGGGTGAAAGGGTGATTGATGGAAGGCACGGACTCGGTGGGCCGAAGGGCCTGTTTCCATGCTGTATCTCCAAACTAAACTAAAAGAGCATTTATACAGCACTTTATACCGGAAGGGAAATTATTCAGCATCAATGTACGAATAAGGTCACACACTGAGCCAATTAACTAGAACTACTATATATCAACTATATTCTGCACTCTTCCCTCTTCATTGTTCAATCTGGGACATATGACAATAAAACACTCTTGACCCTTGAACCCCATTGCTCTTGAGTTTGGTTTGATTGTATTTAAGCGGTATTATCTGATTTTAATTGGATAACATGCAAAACTAACCTTTTCACTGTCTCACTCTCAGTACACGTGGCAACAATAAACCTTAAACCGTTCCTTCAAAAAGGACGAAGAGGTCATTACTGACGTCTCCTGGCTGCAATCCTGACCTCTGCATTGAGTTTGCATGTTCACCTTGGGATCGCATGGGTTTCCTCCAAGTGCATTGGTTTCGTGCAGCTTCCTAGGACCATAGTCCTCGGCACACCGCCCCTGACGTGCAGGTGAGTGGGAACTTGGGGAAACGGTGAAGGTGGTGTCACAGGTAGATCGGGCGGTCAAAAAATGGCTTTTGGCACATGGCCTTCATTCGTCAGAGAATATTGAGTGTAGAAGTTGGAAGGCCATGCTGCCTGGGTGAATTGGGTGAAGCTGCATTTAGAGTATTGTGTTCAGTTCTGGGCACCAGGTTGTAGGGTAGATAATGTTGTCACGTTGGAATGGGTACAGAGAAGATACACGAGGATGATGCCAGGATTCGAGGGTCTGAGCTCCAGGGAGAGGCTGTGCAGGTTGGGACTTTATTCCTTGGAGCGCAGGAGGATGAGGTGTATAAAATCACGAGGGGAATAGATCGGGTAGGCACAAAGTCTCTTGCACCGAGTAGGGAAATCGAGAGCCAGAGGTCATAGGTTGAAGGTGGAAAGGGAAAAGATTTAATAGGAACCTGAGGGTTAACTTTTTTCACACAAAGGATGGTGGGTTTATGGAATGAGCTGCCAGAGGAGGTAGTTGAGGCTGGGACTGTTGTAACGTTTAAGAAGCAATTAGGACAGGTTTAGAGGGATATGGGCCAAATGCAGGCATGGAACTAGATAGGGCAAGTTGGGCCAAAGTGTCTGTTTCTGACAATAAGTTGCAGTGATAATTGGCTGGGAGCACGAAGCTGCGATAGGAGCTAGCATAGACTCAATGGGCCGAACAGCCTCCTGCTACTTCAGGAACGATGGAAGTGATGGACAGGTGCAGCAGGATCTTGGGCAGGCATGCGCAGGACACAAGATCTTTCTTTTCTCCCTCCCGACAGCATCAGCACTTAGAACTCGTGGCTGCCAGAAACCTGAAGCTTTTGTGAGCCGCATAGCCAAGTATCAGAAGCTTGATGGTGAAATATTATCAGAGGCAAGGCATAAACATACAGGAACTGCCACACCCTTGGGGCTCAGCACTTCAATTAGCTCCCAATCTCTCCAGAGCACTCTTCTATCCGGTACAATCGACAGTTAAAACTCCTTAAGTAGTTTAGTTTAGAGATGCAGCGTAGAAATGGGCGCTTCGGCCCACCAAGTCTGCACTGACCAACAATCCCTATACACTAGCCCTATCCTACAACCCAGAGATAATGTACACAAACTTGGGAGTCTTTTGGATTCCAAGTGGGAGAAAACCGGAGCACCCGGAGAAAACCTCGTGGCCACAGGGAGAACGTGCAAACTCCGTACAGACAGCACACGTAGTCAGGATCCTACCCGGGTCTCTGGTGCTGAGAGGCAGCAACTCCACCGCTGCGCTGCCCTTCATTTGAAGAGCTCCACAAACATTTTCTCTACAAAAACAAAGATACTAAGGCGAGAATTCAATTTCCACAAGCACGCAAATTTCCTGGAATATGATGCAATAAAAATAATTTGATTTATTGGGTCTTTCTAAAAACCTCGGTCCTGGTGATAATTGTGCAACGAGATCTGCAATAATTCAGGAATAGTACGAGAGTTCCCTGAAATTGGTCGACTTCAGCACGCTAGAGGCAAATAGTTTGCTTCCAGTCGCCATTCCAAGGTTCCAAGAGCAGCATTTAGACAACATGTACAAGCGCTCCGCCAGCTCGCAAGATGATTGGGACGATGGCTGGCAATGGATACCGCAGGTCTGCCCAACTAATCAATCACGGACGATCTTTAGGCCACATCTTCCCAACTTGGATCCCAAAACATTTTTAACGCCCGCGCGTGCAGGTTTATTATCGTCACGTACAGAGATACGGATACCGGTACAACTCCGGCAACTCGCAACATACTGTACAACTCCTTCTGCAGTTGTACAGGGCCCTAGTGAGACCACACCTGGAGTATTGTGTGCAGTTTTGGTCCCCTAATTTGAGGAAGGATATTCTTGCTATTGAGGGAGTGCAGCGTAGGTTAACCGGGTTAATTCCTGGGATGGCGGGACTGTCATATGCTGGGAGAATGGAGCGGCTGGGCTTGTACACTCTGGAGTTTAGAAGGAAGAGAGGGGATCTCATTGAAACATATGAGATTGTTAAGGGCTTGGACACGCTAGAGGCAGGAAACATGTTCCCGATGTTGGGGGAGTCCAGAACCAGGGGCCACATTTTAAGAATAAGGAGTAAGCCATTTAGAATGGAGACAAGGAAACACTTTTTCCTCACAGAGAGTGGTGAGTCTGTGGAATTCTCTGCCTCAGAGGGCGGTCGAGGCAGGTTCTCTGGATGCTTTCAAGAGAGAGCTAGATAGGGCTCTTAAAAATAGCGGAGTCAGGGGATATGGGGAGAAGGCAGGAACGGGATACTGATTGGGGATGATCAGCCATGATCACATTGAATGGCGGTGCTGGCTCGAAGGGCCAAATGGCCTACTCCTGCACCTATTGTCTATTGTCTAAAGCCAGCAAGGACTGATCAAGGATAGTCCGAGGGTCACCAAAGAGGTAGATAGTGGTTCAGCACTGCTATCTGGTTGTGGTAGGGTGATTCAGTTATCAGGCAACTAAATCACCCTACCACAACCAGAGAGCAGTGCTGAACTACTATCTACCTCTTTGGTGACCCCCTTAGTTTATCCTTGAATGACTTTAGACAAAAATGCTGGAGGAACTCAGGAGGACAGCCAGCATCTATGGAGAGAAGGAATAGGCGACGTTTCAGGTCGAGGCCCTTCTTCAGACTCTTCAGACTGACCGAGTCTGAAGAAGGGCCTCGACCCGAGACCTCGTCCATTCCTCCTCTCCATAGATGCTGCCTCACCCGCTGAGTTCCTCCAGCGTTTTTGTCTACCTTCGATTTTTCCAGCATCTGCAGATCTTTCTTAAACACTTGAATGGATTTTGCTGGCTTTACCTTGCACTAACGCTATTCCCTTATCATGTATCTGTACACTGTAAATGGCTCGATTGTAATCATGTATTGTCTTTCTCCTGACTGGTTAGCACGCACAAAAGCTTGTCACTGTACCCCAGTACACGTGGCAATAAACTAAACTGAACTAAACAGTGAAAAACTTAATTTTATCAACCATTCTATCAAAATGGGTGCAGTTTTGGGTCAGACTCTGAAGAAGGGGTCTTGACCCGAAATGTCACCCATTCCTTCTCTCCAGAGATGCTGCCTGTCCCACTGAGTTACCCCAGCATTGTGTGTCTATCTTGCACCAAGGCACGTTCCTGGTATGTGAACATTTGGCCAATAAACTTATAAACTTAAATTTAAACTTTGGTTTCAACCAGCATCTGCAGTTCATTTACCCCACCCATCACTAAAAGGCTTTGGCCTGCATGGACACAGTGGGCCGAAGGGCCTGCTTCCATGCTTTATCTCTATCTGATAATCCTGACTTGAAGAAGAGTCACCATTCCTTCACCATCAGTGTGTCCAGTTTCTGGAACTCCTTACCCAATGGCAGAAGAGGTGCCTTCATCAGGTCTGGAGTAGATCAGACGACTGGCTCACCATCGTCTAGTCAAAGACAGTACGTGCCCACATCCCATAAACACACAATAAAAGAAAGGAAAGTTTGTTCTCTCAAGCACAGGAAGCTACAATGCCAATGTAGGCTTTTGGCCAACCAGGTCCCTACTTCCAACGTTTGGCTAGCCTGCTCAATTCTCTGAAGCGTGGCTTGATCCACAACCCCCGATTCACACACGACAGTGCCATTGTCCAAGCCTCAGAGGCATTGAATGCCCCAAGGCGCAATACAATGCTCTGATGGGCTGTAGGATTGTCTAAACGCTCCCTTTAAACAGGCTCCCTTCCACACTTCCCATCTAATGAGTCACTTGGCCACAAAGGTGCAGGCGATACAAGATGGCACGGTGGCACAGCGGGTAGAGCTGCTGCCTCGTAGCTCCAGAAACCCGGGTTCGATCCTGATTAGGGGTGCTGTCTGTACGGAGTTTGCACGTTCTCCGCGTGAGATCTCAGAGATCTTCGGTTTCTCCCACACTCTAAAGAACCTTGGGTTTGTTGGTTAATTGCCTTTGATATAAATGTCAAATTGTCCCCATTGCGTAAAGGGTAGTTAATGTGCGGGGATCGTTTGTCCGTGCTGCTTGGTGGGTCTGTTTCCACGCTGTATCTCTAAACTAAACCTCATGTCCAATATCTAGCCCCAAACGACGGCATTTGACTTGGGCTTGCCAGATACTCGCAGCTTAGACAATGGAAGAGATGCAGTCAGAGTTTCCAAGCCCAAGCCATAACTTAGCCAAGTTATGGGTGGTTGGAAAGGCCAGAACAGACTGCGCTGCCAACCCTGCCTTAAAGGGACCAACTACATTCACAAATGCATGGGTGGAACGGTGGCGCGGGGGTAGAGTTGCTGCCTCACAGCGCCAGAGGCTGGGGTTCGATCCTGACTACGGGTGCTGTCCGGACGGAGTTTGTACGTTCTCCCCGTGACCTGCGTGGGTTTTCTCCGGGTGCCCCGGTTTCCTCCCACACTCCAAAGGCGTACAGGTTTGTCGGTCAATTGCAATTTGTCCCTAGTGCTAATGTGCAGGGACCGCTGGTCGGCACGGACTCGATGGGCCAAAGGGCCTTTTTCCGTGGTTGCATCTCTAAAAACAAAATAGGGAACTTTTGCACAGGAAGGCACCTCAGCCTCTGGGGCACGGAATCCAAAATGGACCCAGTACATTCCGGAGCCGGGAATGGGAGAAGACTGCTGGTGGAACCGCTGCCTCGCAGCACCAGAGACTCAGGTTCGATCCTGGCCTCGGGTGCTGTCTGTGTGGAGTTTGCACCTTCTCCCTGTGACCGCGTGGGTTCATCCAGGTGCTTCGGTTTGCTGCCACACTCCAGTGTCTGCGGGCTTGTAGGTTAACTGGCCGTCTGCAAATTGGCCCAGGGAGGGGATGTGAAAGTGGGACAACGCAGAACTAGTGAGAACGTGTGATCGATGGTCGGCCTGGACTCAGTGGGCTGAAGGGCCTGTTTCCATGCTGTGTGTCTGAACTGAAGTGAACTAGCATTGATGGGGGCGGGTGTCAGATAATGAGGGTTGCTGCTTGCCAACAGGCAGGGATCTAACACATTGCTACACTGCCCCTGGTCCCTCGCCCTCTCAAAGATATAGGAGTCAGGGGATATAAGGAGAAGGCAGGAACAGGGTACTGATTGGGGATGATCAGCCAAGATCACATTGAATGGCAGTGCTGGCTCAAGGGCCGAAGGGCCTACTCCTGCACCTATTGTCTACTGCCGATCCACACAGGCACCAGGTCTATAAAATTAAGGCCCTGTCCCAATGTACGAGATAATTCAAGTGCTCTCCTGAGTATTAAAAAAAAATCAAACTCGTGGTAAGCACGGAGAATGAACGTAGCGGGTACGTCGGAGCTCGGGGACGCTCTTAGCGGCTCGTAACGCTAGCGGCAGGTACTCGGGAAGACTCGCTCACGGCAGGTAAGCTCGGGAAGACTCGTGAAGATTTTTTAACATGTTGAAAAATGTCCACGAGAGCCCCGAGCACCGACGAGCGGCCATTACCGTAAATCTCCGAGTTCGAATCAGGGCAAACTCGGGAGAGCTCTTGGAATGAACTCGTACAGTGGGACAGGGCTTTTATTCTTAATCCCCTTCATCCTCAAATCCCTCCGTATTTGTTAACCCCTCTAGCTCCCCCAAAACACTCTGCTCCTCAAATATCCGACCCATTGTACTGTACATAGCCACAACATGCTGGAGTAACTCAGCAGGTCAGGCAGCATCTCTGGAGGGAGAGGAAGGAATTTTCTCCAGAGACGCTGCAGAGTTACTCCAGCATTGCGTGTCTTATCTTTGGTGTAAACCAGCATCTGCAGTTCCTTCCTGCATACCTGTTAAATAAAATCATCCCACCATTGCCGGCTGCTCTTCCTGGAGAGACAAACTCCAGTATTCTGTCTCTAAACCTCTCTCCTGCTTTACAGCTGTGGAAGGAAGTTTTCGAACGAGTCTAATGTGTATTATGTTGAAATTGGCTTTTGATTTGTTAATTTTATGTATGTACATATATGTTATGTATATGTGTATGTATGTATATGCATATATGTATGTATGTATATATGTACATGTATATGTATGTATGTGTGTATGTATTTATGTATATATATATATATGTATATATATAATTTTCCTTTATTTATTATTCATTTTCATCTTTTCTTTTTTCTTTTTTAAATCGTTCGAAATAAAAAATAAATTAAAAAAAGAAAGGCTCAATTGCATTCATGTAAAGCCCCTCTTTGTCGACTGGATAGTTCATACGGTCAAGGAGCAGAATTAGGCCATTCGGCCCATCATGTCTACTCCGCCACGGAGGGAGAGAGAGATCAGCCATGATTGAATGGCTGAGAAAACTTGATGGGCCGAATGGCCTAATTCTACTCCCATCACTGATGATCTTATGCGAGGCAGCAACTCTACCAGCTGTTCCGCCTCAGTTTCTCCTAAAAAATAACTTCTTATGCCCTGAAGAGAAATCCTACATATAGCAAATGCAAAATGTCAGTAAAGCTTTAAAGGAACAAGGCCGGCAGGATATTCAGGTTCATGCGTTACGCCCATCATTCAAAATAGTTGCTTTTTTACCGCGACTCCAATTCCCTGTACTAACCATTCCCTTAATGCCTGAAAAAGCCATCTATCCCTCTGGAACCTATTCAGTGGCCAAGTCCCCCACAACCTCTTTGGTGGAGAATTCGCTAACGTCAGGGTGAAGATGTTTCTTTTCATCTCTTGTCCAAATGGCTAACTCATGAGGCATTAGGCCATTCGCCCCATAACGTCTGCTCTGCCATTGGATCACGGCTAATCTATTCTCCCCCTCAACCCCATTCTCCTCCCTTCTCCCTGTTGCCTTTGTCGCCCCCGCTATTGAAGAATTGCCTGGACAGCTTACAACCCCCTCTCTCACCCTGGTCATCGTACTAGTTTCACTGTTGTCCTGCTGAGTTTCATTGTCTGTATAACTAATTAGCACCACAGCCAACAACAGACCATTGTGGGCTCTATCTTTCCTTGATCATTGTTACTTTTTTGCATCTCTCTCATTCATGTGTTCTATATCTCTCTCTACATCACCATCTATATCTCTCGTTTTCCCTTCCCCCAGCTCTCAGTCTGAAGAAGGGTCTTGACCCAAAACACCACCTATTCCGTTTCCGCCTGTCCCGCTGAGTTACTTCAGATTTTTGCGCCTATCTTCTGCTCAAACCACATCTGCAGTTCCTTCCAAAATAACCTGTAGGATAGTGTTAGTGTGCGGGGATCGCTGGTCAGCACGGACTCGGTGGGCCGAAGGGCCCGTTTCCACACTGTATCTCCAAACTAAATACCATGCTGCCTCAAAAATACCCAATGTCTTGGCCTCCACAGCCATCTGAGGCAATGAAATCCACAGATTCGCCACCTCCTGGCTAAAGAAATTCCTCCTCATGTCCATTCTAAGGCATGTCCTTTTATTGAGGCTGTGCCTTCTGGCCCGGGAACTCTCCCATTGCAGGAAACATCTTTGGCTAGGCTTTATCCTGCCACCACCTCTTTTCCAGCTCCGCCCGCCCCCAACTTCAATCAGTCTGAAGAAGAGTCCCGACCCGAAACGTCACCTGTTCACGTGCCTCCACAGATGTTGCCTAACCCGCCGAGTTACTCCAGCACTTCAGAGTTGATCGAGAGCCAAGAAAGTTTGTCATACAAATCCAAAATGAACCAATTATATTCTTACTTGCAGCAAAACAAGGTTAATGCCCGGGATGGCGGGACTGTCATATGCTGAGAGAATGGAGCAGCTGGGCTTGTACACTCTGGAGTTTAGAAGGATGAGAGGAGATCTCATTGAAACATATAAGATTGTTAAGGGCTTGGACACGCTAGAGGCAGGAAACATGTTCCCGATGTTGGGGGAGTCCAGAACCAGGGGCCGCAGTTTAAGAATAAGGAGTAAGCCATTTAGAACGGAGACGAGGAAACACTTTTTCTCACAGAGAGTGGCGAGTCTGTGGAATTCTCTGCCTCAGAGGGCGGTGGAGGCAGGTTCTCTGGATGCTTGCAAGAGAGAGCTTGATAGGGCTCTTAAAGATAGCGGACGGAGTCAGGGGATATGGGGAGAAGGCAGGAACGGGGTACTGATTGGGGATGATCAGCCATGATCACATTGAACGCTGGCTCGAAGGGCCGAATGGCCTACTCCTGCACCTATTGTCTATTGTCTATAAAACAGGTCAGCAAACATGGTACTGATAGGTAACACAATGAACAAAAGTTCAGTAAAAACTCAGACTGATTTACTGAAGATTAGTTTAACACTAATTTTGTGTTTAATTCAAGATTGCAGCGACTACCATTCCTTGTGCCCCCAAATCAATTGGCTAGCCTGCCTCAACATTGAGCAGAACAAGTGTTGGAGGAACTCAGCAGGTCAGGCAGCATCTCTGGAGAAAATGAATAGCTGATGTTTCGGGTCAGAAACCCTTCTTCAGAATGAAACGCCACCTATTCTTTTTCTCCAGAGATGCTGCCTGACCTGCCGAATTACTCCAGCATTTTGTGTCTATCTTCAGTATAAACCAGCATCTGCAGTTCCTTCCTACACATCAATATTGAGTCTGAAGAGATTCATAAGTTAAAGGCAGGAAACCTGTTCCCCGATGTTGGGGGAGTCCAGAAACCAGGGGCCACAGTTTAAGAATAAGGGTCGGCCATTTAGAACGGAGATGAGGAAAAACATTTTCACCCAGAGAGTTGTGAATCTGTGGAATTTTCTGCCTCAGAAGGCAGTGGAGGGCCAATTCTCTGGATGCTTTCAAGACAGAGTTAGATAGAGCTCTTAAAGATAGCGGAGCCAAGAGATATGGGGAGAAGGCAGGAACGGAGTACTGATTTGTGGATGATTTGCCATGATCACAGTGAATGGCGGTGCTGGCTCGAAGGGCCGAATGGCGGTACTGGCTCGAAGGGCCGAATGGCCTACTGCACCTTTTCTATTGTCATAAGATCACGTGATAGTTGCAGAATTAGGCCATTCAGCCCATCAAGTCTACTCTGCCAGTCAATCACGGCTGATCTATCCCTCCCTCCTAATCCCATTCTCCTGCCTTCTCCCCATAACCCCTGACATCCGTACTCATCATCAATCAATTCTGTGGCAAAGAATCCACAGATTCAACTCGCTCTGACTAAAGAATTTCCTTCCCTTCGTCCTTTATTCTTAGCTTACGGCCTCTAGTCCCAGACTCTCCCACTAGTGGAAACATCCTCTCCACATCCACTCTACCCAAGCGATTTCACTATTCGTATTGTAGTAGCAATGTTGAAGATGGACACAGAAAGCTGAAGCATCTCAGCTAACATCTAACATCATCTGCTTTGATCTGCCGTTCTCCCACCTTGCTCTTCCATATCTTTAGACTCCCTCTCTGACAGTCTGAAGGGTCCCGACCCGAAAATTCATCCAGTCCTTACCTCCAAAGATGCCGCCTGACCCGCGGAGTCACTCCAGCATTTTGAGTCTATCTTCGGTGTAAACCAGCACCTGCAGTTCCTTCTTACACACTAGAGCGGCCAGGCAGCTTCTCTGGACAAAAGGAAATAGGTGGCATTTCGGGTCAAGACCCTTGTTCAGACTGAGAGTCGGGGGAGAGGGACACGAGAGGTACGAACAGGTAGGTTATTTGGGTCAGAGGTCAGGCTGTGCGGGTGAGTTTACTCTTTTGAATAATGAACAGGATATACAGGTAAACAATACAAGAATGTACATGCAGCTGGGTGAATCAGACTGACTGGCTCTTGTTAGATGCAGGTTAACTGCATAAACACAGGGCACTTGCCTGTCTGTGTCAGTGCCGATCCTCCATTAGCTCAATGACACAACACAGCAGGGCGAGACAGTTCTTCCCAGCTGTTATCAGGCAACTGAATCATCCTACCACAAGCAGAGAGCGGCGCTGAACTACCATCTACCTCATTGTGACCCACAGACAGTACTTTAAAAAAAAAAAAAGTACTGTCTGAGATCATTTTTATTTATTAGAAGCAAATGTAGAGTAGAACTAACGGCATATAAACTTGTACAGTTAATATTGCAAAGCTTCATTTTTTAAAAACCTTTTAGCTTTGAATTAGAAGAAAAGAAAGGAGAAGAAGAAGCAAGAAAGCGAAAAAGTGAGATGTGCAAAGATAGGACCCCTGAGTGGTGTAGCCAAAGAGTGAATAAAAGAAAGAGAGAGGAATAGAAAAAATATATAAAAGGACAAAAAGAAAAAGAGAAAGAAGAGGTGGTACACCTGCCTCTCATCCCTCCCCACCCTACTCACACAGTACTTGATCGGGCTTTTGCTGGCTTTACCTTTGCGCTAAATGTTATTCGCTTATCACGCGTCTATGCGCTGTAACGGGAACCGATTGTAATCGTGTATTGTCTTTCCGCTGGCTGGTTAACACGCGACAGTAAGCTAAACTGAACTGGTCTCTCAGAACCCAGTCGCGCCGCTGGCCGTGAGGGGGTTCGGTGGAGCAGCCACTCCTGACGGCACGAGGGGTAGAAAAGATTCCAACATCATCATCACTGCATCGTTACACCAGAAACACCGGACTCTAGGGTGGCGCAGCGGTAGAGGTTGCTGCCTTACAGCGCCAACAGCTCCAGAGACATGGGTTCCGACAGTACTGACAGCACCCATAGTCGGGATCGAGTTCAAGTTCAAGTGAGTTTATTGTCATGTGTCACAGGACAATGAAATTCCTGCTTTGCTTCAGCACAACAGAACATAGAAGGCATTGACTACAAAACAGATCAGTGTCCATATACCATTATATACATATATACACACATGAATAAATAAACTGATAAAGTGCAAATAACAGATAATGGGCTATTAATGTTCATCGTTTTGTCCGAGCCAGGTTTAATAGCCTGATGGCTGTGGGAAGTAGGTATTCCTGAACCTGGTCGTTGCAGTCGTCAGGCTCCTGTACCTTCTACCTGAAGGTAGCAGGGAGATGAAGTGTGTGGCCAGGATGGTGTGGGTCCTTGATGATCGAACCCATGTCTCTGGTGCTGTAACGCAGCAACTCTACCGCTGCTTTTTGCCAGAGAACAAAAAAATCCTGTTTTTTTCCCTCAGAGATCATTGGGTTTCTCCCACGCTCCAAGGACGTACAGGTTTGCAGGTTAATTGGCTTGGTATTAACGGACATTGTTCCTAGTGTGTGTAAGACACTGTCAGTGTGCGGGGATCGCTGGTTGGCGAGCACCTGGTGGGCCAAAGGGCCTGTTTCCGTGCTGCACCTCGAAACACTGCTGGGGAGGCTAGCAGGTAACAAATACCAGAGAGGAAGGTTCACTGCTCAGACTGCGCTCCCTTCAATAACCAGCCCACTCTGCTGCCTGGTCAGGAGCATTAGTACGGGTGTCATGGGCTATGGGGCGAAGGCAAGAGAATGGGATTGAGAGGGAAAGATAGACCAGCCTGGACAGATTGGATATGGGAAGGATGTTTCCACTAATGGGAGAGTCTAGGACCAGAGGCCACAGGATTTTTTTTTGTCAGAGTGTGGTGAATCTGTGGAATTTTTTGCCACAGAAGGCTGTGGAGGGCAAGTCAATGGATATTTTTAAGGCAGAAATAGATGGATTCTTGATTAATACGGGTGTCAGAGGTTTATGGGGAGAAAGCAGGAGAATGGGGTGAGGAGGGAAAGATAGATCAGCCATGATTGAATGATGGAATAGACTTGATGGGCCAAATGGCCTAAATCAGCTCCCATCACATGAGCTTATGAGCCATGATTGAATGGCGGAGTAGACTAGATGGGCCGAATGACCTAATTCTGCTCCTATAACTTATGAACATACGAGCATTGACAGAGATCATTGGCTTCATTACCAAATGTAAAGCACTTTGGCCAACGAGAGTTGTTTTTAAATGTGCTATATAAATAAACGTGACTTGACTTGACTTGACAACTTCTGAACATACGAGCATTGACAGAGGAGGTTTATGCAAAGACAGACACAAAATGCTGGAATAACTCGGCAGGACAGGCAGCATCTCTGGAGAGATGGAATGGGTGATGTTTCGGGTCGAGACCCTTCTTCAGACTGATGTCAGGGGAGTGGGCGGGACAGAGATAGAATGTAGTCGGAGACAGTAAGACTGATGGGGGAACTGGGAAGGGGAGGGGATGGAGAGAGGGAAAGCAAGGGCGATTTGAAGTAGAGCAGTCAATGTTCATACCGCTGGGGTGTAAGGTACCCAAGCAAAAATATGAGGTGCTGCTCCTCCAATTTGCGCTGGGCCTCACTCTGACAATGGAGGAGGCCCAGGAAAGAAAGGTCAGATTGGGAATGGGAGGGGGAGTTAAAGTGCTGAGCAACCGGGAGATCAGGTAGGTTAAGGCGGACTGAGCGGAGGTGTTCAGTGAAACGATCGCTGAGCCTGCGCTTGGTCTCACCGATGTACAGAAGTTGACATCTGGAACAGCGGATACAGTAGATGAGATTGGAGGAGGTGCAAGTGAACCTCTGCCTCGCCTGAAAGGACTGTCGGGGCCCTTGGACGGAGTCGAGGGGGGAGGTAAAGGGACAGGTGTTGCATCTCCTGCGGTTGCAGGGGAAAGTACCCGGGGAGGGGGTGGTTTGGGTGGGAAGGGACGAGTTGACCAGGGATTTGCAGAGGGAACGGTCTCTGCGGAAAGCAGAAAGGGGTGGAGATGGGAAGATGTGGCCAGTAGTGGGATCCCGTTGGAGGTGGCGAAAGTGTTAGAGGATTATATGCTGTATGCGACGGCTGATGGGGTGGAAGGTGAGGACAAGGGGGACACTGTCCTTGTTGCGAATGGGGGGGGGGGGGGAGCTGCGGGATATCAAGGAGACACTAGTGAGAGCCTCATCTATAATGGAAGAGGGGAACCCCCATTTCCTAAAGAATGAGGACATCTCCGATGATCTAGTATGGAAAACCTCATCCTCGACGAAGATGTGGCGTAGACGGAGGAATCGGGAGTTGGGGATATAGTCTTTACAGGAAGCAAATCTCCCCACAATGATAGCATTAATTGAGGATATCCTGGACAGTCAGTAACCATGGGACATATATTTAGTGTCACTGTGCAGTCATCGCCGGATCATCTAGAACCATGTATGGGAAGGAACTGCTGGTGCTGGTTTACACTGAAGATAGACACAAAAAGCTGGAGTAACTTAGCGGGCCAGGCAGCATCCCTGGAGAGAAGGAACAGTCTAAAGAAGGGTCCCCCTGACCCTCTGAGTTACTCCAGCATTTTGTGCCCTATCTTTGATCTAGCACCTTGTTTGTTAATGGGCATGAATGTAACTGCATTAGTGAACCTTTGAAGGACATTTTTTTTTACATGTAATGGATAGGTTGGCAGGAGATGGAGGAGTAAAATGACTCCAGGATAATTGGATGACACTAAATAGTGTACAAGAGGAACAGACATCTCAATAGACAATAGGTGCAGGAGTAGGCCATACCGCCATTCAATGTGATCATGGCTCATCATCCCCAATCAGTACCCCGTTCCTGCCTTCTCCCCATATCCCCTGACTCCGCTATCTTCAAGAGCCCTATCTAGCTCTCTCTTGAAAGCATCCAGAGAACCGGCCTCCACCGCCCTCTGAGGCAGAGAATTCCACAGACTCACCACTCTCTGTGAGAAAAAGTGTTTCCTCTTCTCCGTTCTAAATGGCTTACTCCTTATTCTTAAACTGTGGCCCCTGGTTCTGGACTCCCACACATTGGGAACATGTTTCCTGCCTCTAGCGTGTCCAAGCCCTTAACAATCTTATATGTTTCAATGAGATCACCTCTCATCCTTCTAAACTCCAGAGTGTACAAGCCCAGCCGCTCCATTCTCTCAGCATAGGACAGTCCCGCCATCCCGGGAATTAACCTTGTAAACCTACGCTGCACTCCCCCAATAGCAAGAATGTCCTTACTCAAATTAGGGGACCAAAACTGCACACAATACTCCAGGTGTGGTCTCACTAGGGCTCTGTACAACTGCAGAAGGACCGCTTTGCTCCTATATTCGATTCCTCTTGTTATAAAGG
The DNA here is from genome assembly GCA_038087875.1 of Malacoraja senta. Taxonomy (NCBI): domain Eukaryota; kingdom Metazoa; phylum Chordata; class Chondrichthyes; order Rajiformes; family Rajidae; genus Malacoraja; species Malacoraja senta. The sequence goes on from JAXLNO010005866.1 coordinate 46,220, forward strand.
CTTCAAGGTTATTGAAACAGGTTTGCAGTTTGTTGGAACCGACACTGAAACGAGACAGCCAGAAAGAAGAGGGTTCCCTCGAACATATCTTGCCCCTTCTCCCAAAATGCGGACATCATTTCCCGTCCCAGTCACTCGGACAATGTGTGTGTGTGTGTGTGTGTGTGTGTGTGGGGGGGGGGGGGGAGAGAAGAAACCGGCCGGTATCGACTGCGTCAAACGCTTGCTGCATCTGCTAGTTGTTCTGCAGAGGCAGAGCCGCACTGTACAATGTTACTGGGCCCACTATGCGGCTACACACACACACACACACACACACACACACACAGGGTCCACAGAGAGTGAGAGTGTGTGTGTGTGTGCACTTTGGGGAACGCTGGAATCTAGTACAATATTTTATTCCGCCGTCATTGGCAGACCTCGCCCTCGCTCCTACTGCAGCAGAACTTTTTTTTCTCTCCCGGGGACTTTCCTGCCGCAGTCACTTGTCGAGGAGCCGGGGAGGAAGAGGAATGCCGGTGGTTTAACCCTGTGGTCCCCGCACGCCGGCGAACTGCGCTGGGAACCAGTGAGACACCCGAGAAGCTGCCGCCTTCCCCCCCGCCCGCCGCTCGCTGTCACCCCCTTTGACCTACTCCTCCTTTCGATTACTTTCCCCCCCTCGCCCTCGCCCCTCTCTCCCTTTCCCCCCTCGCCCTCGTCCCTCTCTCCCTTTCCGCCTTCCTGCCCTCTCACGCTTTTCTTCCCCTCTCCTGCCCGGTCACCCCCGCTTCATTCCTCCACTCTGCAGATCCTTCTCCACGTCCAACCTCCCTCTCTCTGCGTCTCCCCCTCTCTCCCTGTTTTTCCACCCTCCTCTTTCCCCCTGTCTTTCGCCACAATACCCTTTCCCTCTCTCTCTACTCTCCTCCTTTCCACTCTCTGTCCCCACCTGTCTTCCCTTTGCCCCTTCCCCCTTTCTCTCTCTCTCTATCCACTCTTGCTCCTTCCACTCTCCTGATCTCTCTCCCGTCTCTGCCTTTTCAACTCTTCTCATCCCCCTCTTTCTGCCCCCACCTGCCCTACCTTCTTTGCCCAATTTCTCTCCACCTCTTCTTGCCTCCGACTTCCCAGCCTTTTCTCTCTGCTCCTTCCTCACCTGCCCTGCGCACTGGCTAGAAACACACACACACACACATACACACATAGCTGGCAAAACTTACAGCGCCAGTGAAGCAGTTTTGTTCTCTTACCTTAAACTCTGGAAACAAGTCTTTAGGAGAAGGTAGACAAAAAATGCTGGAGAAACTCAGCGGGTGCAGGAGCGAAGGAAATAGGCGACGTTTCGGGCCGAAACCCTTCTTCAGACTGATCTTTAGGAGACTACTTGTTTTTTAAAAACTCCCTTTCGGTCGCGTTCTTGGTAAAAGTCCTAGCGCAGTGCTTGTGTTCCCCCTCCCCTTGATGTGAGAGAGTTGGGGGGGGGGGGGGGGGGAGGGGGGTTGTTTAACACATCTCATCACATCTCTCCCCAGACCCAGTTCCCAACTCCCAACTCCCAACTCCCAGCTCCCAGCTCCAATATCCCAGTCCCAGTCCCAGTCTCCCAGCCTGATGCGGATTGCAACAATGAAAGGTGAATGCGTGCGAAAGCCCCGGCCTCCCGAAGCGTTGACGTCACCCGTGCCCATATAAGGAGCTGTCATTAGCATGGGCGGCCGGCCATTGGCTGCGCGCGGCGCCCGGGGGCAGCCCCTGACGTCATCCGTGCCCTTATATGGACCTGCCATGAAGCAGGGCGGCTGGCGATTGGCTGCGCCCCGGGGTTGCCCCTCCCCACTGGAGGAGAGATTGCAACAACACGGGGCCCGCGTCGCCTGCAGGAAGCGCCGGGTCTGGGACGCAGGAGGCCCCTGTACACTTCTCAACGCCATTGTTTCTCCCACACTTCAAGTCCCGAGTGTGGATTCCAGTTTCTTCACCTCCCTCCCCTCCCCTCCCCTCCCCTCCAAACATCTTAGATCTTTGCTCCACTCCCCTCCCTCCTTCCCTCCCTCCACTCCACCCCTTCCTTCCCTACCTCCCTTCCTCCCCTCCACTCTCTCCCTCCCTCCACACCTTCCTTCCCTCCACACCTTCCTTCCCTCCACCCCCTTCCTCCCTCCTCCCCTCCACTCTCTCCCTCCCTCCACACCTGCCTTCCCTCCACCCCCTTCCTCCCTCCCTCCCTCCACACCTTCCTTCCCTCCACCCCCTTCCTCCCTCCTCCCTCCACACCTTCACTCCCTCCACCCTCTTCCTTCTTCCTCCCTCCCTCCCTCCCTCACTCTACGTGCGAAATCAATCCCATTCATTCCTGCTCTCCACGTAAACGCCACAGGGACTCCTGCCTCGCCAACAATTCCCAGTCGTTTTGCGGTCAGGTTTTTTTTTTTGTTGCACGCCCGCGTTGAAATGTAAAAAAGCTCGGCTTTCTTCATGTTCGCAACGCAAACAGATCGTGCAAAGTCTTCTACATTCTCCGCGTCTGTGGCATTCACTAGAATCGTATTCAGTAGTTACGCCAGCGTTTTGTATCCATGCTTCATGTTCAGTAGTTTTCGCATCTATCCTTATTTCTACCCAAAATAAACTTTATTCATATTTACGACACAAAAAAACATGTTCAGAAACTCTTCATGCATTGTCTATGTGTCCAACAGTCCTACTCGCTAGTGTTCGAACCTGTCCTTATTTCCCCCAAAAATGACTATATTCATATTTGCCACACAAACTGCAAAAACTCATACGTTTTCAGTGTCTGTATTCAATAATCATACTCAATAGTGGTCGCATCTGTCGTTATTTTGTTTCTCCCAAAATCAACTTTTTTCTCCCAATATCAACTTTTTTCTCCCAAAATCAACTTTATTCATATTTACAGTTCAAAATCTGTGCAAATACTTTTCATACATCCTGGGTGTCCAGGCATTCAACAGTGTGATACTCAGCTGCGTTGAGATGTCTTGCTCTGTTTTAAGTTAATGTTAAATATCTAAGATTTGACACTTTTGCTGAATTTAAGGGCGGCTGATTGCAGCGATTTGCACCAGGGAGCCCGTCCTGCGATTCTTCGCTGTGAACGGTAATGGTCATTTTGGTCACGATACAATCCCACCCCTCTCTCTTGCCATCCGCCTGCTATTTTTTTCCTTCTGATTTCGCGCAAGGGGGGCGGGGGTTGGGGAGGTTGCCTGAAGAGATACTTGCGGCCGCTGGAATTTCATTAATCCTCCAGGCAAGACACATGCTGCTGCAGTAAATCCTGGACTCTCCTCCCCTTCCATCCCCTTCCCCTCCCCTCCCCTCTCCTCTTCCCCTACCACCAGCAGAAGGAGCCTCGCCGCCAGGATCAGGAGCAACTCATTCAGGCCAGGCCGCACTAAACCCAAGGCGAAAACAAAAACACAAAGTGCCGAGGAACTGAGCGGGACGGGCAGCATCTGTGGAGGGAAATACACACACACAACCTTCCTGGACTCTGGTGAAGACTGAGCACTTGTTTTTGTTGGTAGACAAAAGTGCTGGAGAAACTCAGCGGGTGCAGCAGCATCTATGGAGCGAAGGAAATAGGCAACGTTTCGGGCCGAAACCCGGAAGGGTTTCGGCCCGAAACGTTACCTATTTCCTTCCTGAAGGATTTCGGGCCGAAACGTTGCCTATTTCCTTCGCTCCATAGATGCTGCTGCACCCGCTGAGTTTCTCCAGCACTTTTGTCTACCTTCGATTTTCCAGCATCTGCAGTTCCTTCTTAAACACTTGTTTTCGTTGGCTCGTTAAACAAACTGGGTGGACAGTTTAACGTTATCGTTCTGCAATCAACGTGCCTGGAAGAAAATTCCACTCCTGTTCTTTATCCCACCCCCTCCCCAACTTTCTCCCCCCACCATTTGTGTTCACTCAAGTGGCCCCTGGGGTGATACCCCTCCCATTGAGTGATGTCTTCACTGGACCCTCCCCCCACACCATGTTCTCAGCGGGACAGGCAGCATCTCTGGAGACAATAGACAATAGGTGCAGAGTAGGCCATTCGGCCTTCGAGCCAGCACCGCCGTTCAATGTGATCATGGGCTGATCATCCCCAATCAGTACCCCGTTCCTGCTTCTCCCCATATCCCCTGACTCCGCTATTTTTAAGAGCCCTATCTAGCTCTCTCTTGAAAGCATCCAGAGAACCGGCCTCCACCGCCCTCTGAGGCAGGGAATTCAACAGACTCACCACTGTCTGTGAGAAAAAGTGTTTCCCTCGTCTCCGTTCTAAATGGCTTACCCCTTATTCTTAAACTGTGGCCCCTGGTGCTGGACTCCCCCAACATCGGGAACATGTTTCCTGCCTCTAGTGTGTCCAAACCCTTAACAATCTTGTATGTTTCTGAAGAAGGGTCTCGACCAGAAACATTACCTATTTCCTTCCTGAAGGGTTTCGGCCCAAAACGTTGCCTATTTCCTTCGCTCCATAGATGCTGCTGCACCCGCTGAGTTTCTCCAGCATTTTTGTGTACCTTCGATTTTCCAGCATCTGCAGTTCCTTCTTTAACACGAGTTACTCCAGTGCTTTGTGTCATTTTATTTTTAGTTCCAGATTCTAGCCTGTGCAGCCCCTTTGGTCGGCAGGTAAAACAACGCGGACCCGCAGACCACACCTAACCTGACTCTTCCCTCAGGCCCTGGAGATGGGAGGGAAGTCTATAGTCTGAGGGTGAGGATTTCCATCCGAAACACAAGGCAGCAGAGTGGCGCATCTGGTAGAACTGCTGCCTCAAAGTGCCAGAGAACCGGCGTGATCTTCACCCCCCTGTGCTGTCTGTGTGGAGTTTGCATGTTTTCCCTGTGACCACGTGAGTTTCCTTATGATGTTCCAGTTTCCTCCCACATCCCAAAGACGTGCAGGTTTGTCAGTTAATTGGCTTCTCTGTAAATCACCCCCAGAGTGTGCAACAGGGAGTGCCTGTGGACTTGGGATAACATGGAATTAGTGTGTATGGATGGTCGGTGTGGACTCGGTGGGCCAAAGGCCCTATTAACATGCTGTATCATTCAATGAAGCTGTCAAAGACTCAAAAAGTGTTGGAGTGACTCAGTGAGTCAGGCAGCATCTCTGGGGAACATGGATAGAGGAAAAATATGCAACACCCCACCCCCCCCCCCCCCCCCCCCCCCGACTTCCGCGACTCCTGGGCCCATGTGAGCTGTGCTGGGGAAGAATATTTGGGATGGGATGGAGAACAAACACACCACCACACATACTTTGCAGATGTCAGGGGTTATGGGAGAAGGCAGGAGAATGGGGTTAGGAGGGAGACATAGATCAGCCGTGATTGAATGGCGGAGTAGACTTGATGGGCCGAATGGCCTAATTCTGCTCCTAATTCTGCTCTACTCAATAACCAAAAAATCTGTAGCCTCCTTTTGCTCTGGTATTTTATTTAATTCACATGTTTAATCGATAATGTTTTGTTATTAATGTTTAATGTTCTATGTGTCATTCCTAGCTGTCACTGTATGCCATGTTGTCACTTGCGGGCGGAGCACCAAGGCAAATTCCTTGTATGTGAATACTTGGCCAATAAACTTATTCATACTGTTCATAACCACATGGTCTTCTGACCATCTCCATGCCTCTCTGTCACCGTCACCCTTCCCATCATGGGGCAGAATCAAAGACAGACACCAAATGCTGGGTGATGTTTTGGGGCGAGACCCTTCTTCAGACACATTGCTTTCACTGGTCACACTTGAACCCAAAGTGGAAGCGAGACATACACGGCTGTGAGGGTGAAGGGGGGGGGGGGGGGGGCACGCAACACTGAGGGACCGACGAAGAAGAAGAAGCAGAAATAGAGGCATAGGTCAAGGTTCAAGATTCAAGAGAGTTTATTGTCATGTGTCCCAGATAGGACAATGAAATTCTTGCTTTGCTTCAGCACAACAGAACATAGTAGGCATGAATACAGAACAGATCAGTGTGTCCATATACCATTATATATTATATAATGGTCACAGTGGTGCAGCGGTAGAGCTGCTGCCTTAAGGCCCTGTCCCACTTTCACGACCTAATTCACGACCTTTTTTACTCGTGGACAATTTTCATCAGGCTAGAAAAACTCCCGACCTACTTGATGCCACGAGTACCTACAACTAGCATCACGGCCTGCTACGACCTACCTACGACCTCGTGACGACCATGCTGCGAGTATGTCAAGGGCAAACTCAGCAGAGGTCGTGAATTAGGTCGTGAAAGTGGGACAGGCCCTTTACAGGACTTTTACAAGTGTATTGCGAATTGAATTCTAGCATTAGTATCTTTTTTTTGTAGCGAAAATCGTCGTGGAGCTCTTAAAGTTAAGGGCATTGTGAAGGCAGCAACTCTACCACTGTGCCTTCGTCGAGGACCAGTTCCAGAGACAAGTTCCAGTGTCAGCAATGAGGGAGGGTCGGCACGGTGGCACAGCGGTAGAGTTGCTGCCACACAGCGCCCGACACCCGGGTTTGAACCTGACTACGGGTGCTGCCTGCACGGAGTTTGTACCTTCTCCCCGTGACCACATGGGTTTTCTCCGGTTTCCTCCCACACTCCACAAAGACGTGCAGGTTTGTATGTTCATTGGCTTCGGTCAAATTGTGATTTGTCCCTAGTTTGTAAGGATTGTGCTGGTATCTGTAAACTAAACTAGACTGCAAGCTGGAATGTGAAAGTGGCTTAATGTGCAAAAGGGCGTGAATGCTCATGGCTTTTTTCTCCCCGAGGGAAAGATTAGTGCAAGTCTGTAATTATACTGGGAGCACCTTATAATTTATCTTCTTACAGGCCACTAACTCTGCATATAAGGAAAGACTTGTCTTTCCATAGCACCTCTCCATTCCCTTCCGTCATTTGCCAACGCACTCTACAACCAATGAAGTATTTGTTATGTGTGGGCACTGCAGTATTGTAGTTGAGTTGAGTTGAGTCTAACTGCACTCTTTGTAACATCACTGTAGGCGGCTGGATTGTAATCATGTATTATCTTTCCGCTGACTGGTTAGCCGCAACAAAAGCTTTTCACTGTACCTCGGTACACGTGACAATAAACTAAATTAAACTAAACTAGTTTCGAGATAGAAACATAGAAAATAGGTGGAGGAGGAGGCCATTCGGCCCTTCGAGCCAGCACTGCCATTCATTGCGATCATGGCTGATCGTCCCCAATCAGTAAGCCGTGCCTGCCTTCGCCCCATATCCCTTGACTCCACTAGCCCCTAGAGCTCTATCTAACTCTCTCTTAAATCCATTCAGTGACTTAGCCTCCACTGCCCTCTGTGGCAGGGAATTCCACAAATTCACAACTCTGGGTGAAAAAGTTTTTTCTCACCACAGTCTTAAATGGCCTCCCCTTTATTCTAAGACTGTGGCAGGAGAATGGGGTTGAGAGGGAAAGATACAGCATGGGAACAGGCCTTTCGGCCCACTGAGTCCATGCCGGCCACCCGCTCACACCAGATCTATGCTATCCCACTCCCTACACGCCAGCAGCTGTTAACCAACAAACCCGCACGTCTTTAGGATGTGGGAGGAAACCGGAGCACCCAGAGGAAACCCACACGGGTCACGGGGAGAAGGTGCAAACTTCACACAGACAGCACCCGAGGGCAGGATCGAACCTGGGTCTCTGGCGCTGTGAGGTAGTGGCTCTTTACTGGGATCTTGTTTAATATCAATCTCACTGTTTACACTGGCCTTCCTTCCAGTTATTGCTGCGATGATTCTGAGCTTGTACCAGCACTACCTCAGCCACCTCCACTTACTCCTGGAGGTTGATCGAAGATTGAGTAGTTTGGTTTTGTTTATTTTGTCACATGTACCGAGGTTCAGTGAAAAGCTTCTTGTTCCATGCCATACCAAGTCAATGGATATTTGTAAGGCAGAGATTGCTAGATTCTTGATTATTACGGGTGCATCTGTGGAGGGATTGGACAGGAGACATTTTAAGTTGGGATCCTTCTTCAGACTCAAAGCTTTTTGCTAAAGACAGACACAAAAGGGTGTCGGGGGTTATGGGGAGAAGGCAGGAGAATGGGGTTGAGAGGGAAAGATAGATTAGCCATGATTGTATGGCGGAGTAGACTTGATGGGCTAATTCTGCTCCTATAATTTTTGAACTTATGATCTTAAACAATCAACGAAAAGACTATAAAACTAAGCTACACATGATTACAATCGGGCCACCCACAGTGAACTGATATAGGATCAAAGGATATAACATTTAGAGCAAGATGATGTCCATTAAAGTGCGATTGAAGATAGTTTGAGGGTCTCCAATGAGGTAGATGCGAGGTCAGATGATTCTCTAGTTAGTGATGGGACGGTTCAGTTGCCTGATCACAGCTGGGAAGAAACTGTCTCTGAATCTGGAGGTGTGCGTTTTTGCATTTTTTGTTTAGTTTAGTTTAGAGATACAGCGTGGAAGTGGGCCGTTTGGCCCACTGAGTCCGCGCCGACCAGCGATCCCCAAACACTAATGGGCCTGTCCCGCTTCCACGACCTGTTTTACTCATGGACATTTTTCATCACATTGAAAAAACGCCCCGACCTACTTGATGCCACGAGTACCTACGACTAGCATCACGACCTCCTACGATCTCCTACGACCTCGTGATGACCATGCTGCGAGTATGAGTCAAGGGCAAACTCGGCAGAGGTCGTGAAAGTGGGACAGGGCCTTAACGCTATCCTACACACACTAGGGACAATTTACAATTACACCAAGCCAATTAACCTACAAACCTGCACGTCTTTGGAGTGTGGGAGGAAACTGAAGATCTCGGAGAAAACCCAGGCGGTCACGGGGAGAATGTACAAACTCCGTACAGACGGCACCCGTAATCGGGATCGAACCCAGGTCTTTGGCGCTGCAACCGCTGTAAGGCAGCAACTCTACCGCTGTGCCACCGTGGCTGCCCTTCTGTACTTCTTGCTTAATGGGAGAGGGGAGAGCACCAGACTGACTGGCCGTAAGGTCATAAGGAATAGGAGTAGAATTAGGCCATTCGGCCCATCAAGTTTACTCCGCCATTCGCTTATGGCTGATCGATCTCTCCCTCCCAACCCCATTCTCCTGCCTTCTCCCCATAACCTCTGACACCCGTACTAATCAAGAATCTGCCTTAAAACTATCCACCGACTTGGCCTCCACAGCTTTCTGTGGCAAAGAATCCCACAGACTCACCACCCTCTGACCAAATAAATGTCTCCTCATCTCCTTCCTAAAAGAACGTCCTTTAATTCTGAGGCTGTGACCTCTAGTCCTAGACTCTCCCACTGGTGGAAATATCCTCTCCACGTCCGACGCTTGGCTGGCGTAAGAGGTAGCCGGGTTTCCCAGTGAGGATTTACCGTTAAAGAAGGAACTGCAGACGCTGGAAAATCGAAGGTACACAAAAATGCTGGAGAAACTCAGCGGGTGCAGCAGCATCTATGGAGCGAAGGAAATAGGCAACGTTTCGGGCCGAAACCCTGAAGGGTTTCGGCCCGAAACGTTGCCTATTTCCTTAAGGGTTTCGGCCCGAAACGTTGCCTATTTCCTTTGCTCCATAGATGCTGCTGCACCCGCTGAGTTTCTCCAGCATTTTTGTGTACCTTCCCAGTGAGGGTGTTGGGAGGATGTTTTCCTCTGGAGACAGGAATCCAGAACCAAGTGGCATTGTGTCAGGATAAATAGAAGCCTGCTTAAAATAATTAAAATATAAGTAATCTCTCAAAGGGTGGTGAATATCTGGAATTCCTGGCTCCAGATAGCAGTGAATGCTGGATCAATGACTGCATTCCTGTCTGAGAGAGAGAGAGAGAACTGTTGAACCATGAGGCATTGTTTTGTTTTTAATTTAATTAAAATATATATATATTTTTTAATTTATTGCATTTCTTTTTTTTTTGGTATATATTTTTGGGGGGGTTATCGATGGAGTTACTGTGTTTGCATAGAAACATAGAAAATAGGTGCAGGAGGAGGACATTGGGCCCTTCGAGCCAGCACCGCCATTCATTGAGATCACGGCTGATTTACAAACCCGTTGTGTTGCTGTGGCAAGTAAGAATTTCCTTGTTCCGTTCTGAGACAATAAAATGGCAATAAAACTGTCGCAACGTTTCAGAAACATTCTACAGGTACACGTACAGGATAGGTTTATGGGGATATGGTCCAAACGCAGGCAGGTGTGACTAGTGTACTTGGGGCATGTTGGTCGGTGTGGGCAAGTTGGGCCGAAGGGCCTGTTTCCACGCTGTATCACTCTATGACTCTAGGTGTGGCTAGATTAGATGGGGGCATCTTGTGCAGCATGGACAAGTTGGGCCGAAGGGCCTGTTTCCACGCTGTATCACTCTATGACTCTAAAGCATTCTTGACTCTCTTCAATGTTGGGCCCAGGCTGGAGAGTGGAACTGAGGCCGACAATAGGATCATCCACGATCTTGAAGATAGACACAAAATGCTGGAGTAACTCGGCGGGTCAGACAGCGTCTATAGAGAGAAGGAATAGGTGACGTTTCTGGTATGCCAACTTACTGAACCTCGGAACAGATTAAAGGGGCTGTGTTAGATCAATGTCTTCCCATTAGAAGTGGCAAAGTTACAGAGTGATAGCTTAGTTTAGTTTAGTTTAGAGAAACAGCTCAGAAACAGGCCCTTCGGCCCCACCGAGTCTGCACCGACCAGCGATCCCCCCACACTAATACTACCCACAAACTATCCTACAACACATTTTTTTACCAAGCCAATTGCCCGACAAACCTGCACGTCTTTGGAGTGTGGGAGGAAACTGGGGCACCCGGAGAAAACCACGCAGGCCACGGGGAAAACGTACAAACTCTGTACAGACAGCGCCCGTAGTCAGGATTGAACCTGTGTCTCCGGCGCTGTGAGGCAGTAGCTCTACCTCTGTGCCACGGTGCCAGCCAGAGTCATACAACATATTTGACCCAACTTGTTTGTCCACTTTGCCAACCAAGATGCCTATCTAAGCTAATCCCATTTGCCTGTAAGTGGCCCATATCACACAAAACATAGAAACATAGAAATTAGGTGCAGGAATAGGCCATTCGGCCCTTCGAGCCTGCACCGCCATTCAATGTGATCATGGCTGATCATCCAACTTGGTATCCCGTACCTGCCTTCTCTCCATACCCCCTGATCCCTTTAGCCACAAGGGCCACATATAACGCCCTCTTAAATATAGCCAATGAACTGGCCTCAACTACCCTCTGTGGCAGAGAGTTCCAGAGATTCACCACTCTCTGTGTGAAAAAAGTTCTTCTCATCTCGGTTTTAAAGGATTTCCCCCTTATCCTTAAGCTGTGACCCCTTGTCCTGGACTTCCCCAACATCGGGAGCAATCTTCCTGCATCTAGCCTGTCCAACCCCTTAAGAATTTTGTAAGTTTCTATAAGATCCCCTCTCAATCTCCTAAATTCTAGAGAGTATAAACCAAGTCTATCCAGTCTTTCTTCATAAGACAGTCCTGACATCCCAGGAATCAGTCTGGTGAACCTTCTCTGCACTCCCTCTATGGCTATAATGTCCTTCCTCAGATTTGGAGACCAAAACTGTACGCAATACTCCAGGTGTGGTCTCACCAAGACCCTGTACAACTGCAGTAGAACCTCCCTGCTCCTATACTCAATCCTTTTGCTACGAAACCTCCCTCTCCTATACTTGTATACGTCCAAATGTCTTTTAACTGTTGTAATTGTGCTCATTCTTATCCCTTCCTCTGGCAGCTTGTTTCAGATATCCACCACTCTATGTGTGATAATTCTAGCCCTTAGATTCTCTTGAAATCTTTCCCCTCTCACCCTAATTTGAGGAAGGACATTCTTGCTATTGAGGGAGTGCAGCGTAGGTTTACAAGGTTAATTCCCGGGTTGGCGGGACTGTCATATGCTGAGAGAATGGAGCAGCTGGGCTTGTACACTCTGGAGTTTAGAAGGATGAGAGGGTATCTCATTGAAACATATAAGATTGTTAAGGGCTTGGACACGCTAGAGGCAGGAAACATGTTCCCGATGTTGGGGGAGTCCAGAACCAGGGGCCGCAGTTTAAGAATAAGGAGTAAGCCATTTAGAACGGAGACGAGGAAACACGTTTTCTCACAGAGAGTGGTGAGTCTGTGGAATTCTCTGCCTCAGAGGGCGGTGGAGGCAGGTTCTCTGGATGCTTTCAAGAGAGCTAGATAGGGCTCTTAAAAATAGCAGAGTCAAGGGATATGGGGAAAATGGCAGGAACAGGGTACTGATTGGGGATGATCAGCCATGATCACATTGATCACGGGAACATGTTTCCTGCCGCTAGCGTGTCCAAACCCTTAACAGTCTTATATGTTTCAATGAGATCCCCTCTCATCCTTCTAAACTCCAGAGTGTACAAGCCCAGCTGCTCCAATCTCTCAGCATATGACAGTCCCGCCATCCCAGGAATTAAACTTGTAGGTAACCTAGGTACCTATTCCTTTTGTCCAGAGATGCTGTTGACCTGTTGAAGTACTCCAGCACCTTGTGTCTATCTCCAGCATCTGTGAAGGGAGTGGATAGGTGAGTATCTAACTTTCTCTCAGTCTGTGTCTCTGGCCAGGCTTCATGCATGAGCTTTGGCAGCATGCCATACGTGCCAGTCAGACAGAAGCCAACCCAGTATCTTTAAGTGAAAATACTGGCAGCAAAGACATTGAACTCGTCTTTTTATCAATTCAGCTGCTCGAGCTTCAGACACAAACTGCTGATAATTTCCTTTGAAGCAACTCCCCATCTGCCCCCGACGTCGACTAATCATATTTGGAAGAGACGCAGGGTTTTATCATCCAGGGAGTTGCACAGCGGCGCAGTTGGTAGAGTTGCTGCCTCGCACCGTTGGAGACCCAGGCTCGTTCATGCTGTCTGTGTGGAGTTTGCACGCTCTCCCTGCGACCGCGTGGGATTAGAAACATAGAAACATAGAAAATAGGTGCAGGAGGAGGCCATTCGGCCCTTCGAGCCAGCACCGCCATTCATTGTGATCATGGCTGATCGTCCCCTAACAATAACCCGTGCCTGCCTTCTCCCCATATCCCTTGACTCCACTAGCCCCTAGAGCTCTATCCAACTCTCTCTTAAATCCATCCATGACTTGGCCTCCACTGCCCTCTGTGGCAGAGAATTCCATAAATTCACAACTCTCTGGGTGAAAACGTTTTTTCTCACCTCAGTCTTAAATGACCTCCCTTTTATTTTAAGACTGTGGCCCCTGGTTCTGGACTCGCCCAACATTGGGAACATTTTTCCTGCATCTAGCTTGTCCAGGCCTTTTATAATTTTATATGTTTCTATAAGATATCCCCTCATCCTTCTAAACCCCAGTGAATACAAGCCTAGTCTTTTCAATCTTTCCTCATATGACAGTCCCGCCATCCCAGGGATCAATCTCGTGAACCTACGCTGCACTGCCTCAATCACAAGGGAGTCCTTCCTCAAATTAGGAGACCAAAACTGTACGCAATACTCCAGATGTGGTCTCACCAGAGCCCAATACAACTGCAGAAGAAAGGATTCCTCCGGTTCCCTCCCACATTCCAAAGACGTGCGGGTTTGTAGGTTAATTGGTCTCTGTAAATTACCCCTGGTGTGTAGGGAGTGGATGGGAAAGTGGGTTAACATAGAACTCGTTTATTTAGTTTAGAGATACAGCACAGAAACAGGCCCTTCGTCCCACTGGACCTGTGCCGACCAGTGATCCCTGCATGTAAACACTACCCTACACACTAGGGACAATTTACATTTACACCAAGCCAATTAACCTACAAACCTGCACGTCTTTGGAGTGTGGGAGGAGACCAGAGATCCTGGAAAAAGCCGACACGGGTCAGAGGGAGAACATAGAAACATAGAAAAATAGAAAATAGGTGCAGGAGTAGGCCATTCGGCCCTTCGAGCCTGCACCACCATTCAATATGATCATGGCTGATCATCCAACTCAGTATCCTGTACCTGCCTTGTCTCCATACCCCCTGATCCCTTTAGCCACAAGGGCCACATCTAACTCCCTCTTAAATATAGCCAATGAACGGGCCTCAACTACTTTCTGTGGCAGAGAATTCCACAGATTCACCACTCTCTGTGTGAACATACAAACTCCCTACAGACGGCACCCGTAGTCAGGATCGAACCCAGGTCTCTGGCGCTGTAAGACAGCAACTCTACCGCTGTGCCACCCTATAGATACCAGTTTTACCGTAAGAAAGAAATTCCACCTGTATTCAATAACCTGAATTAAAATCCCCCTGTTCCTGTCATAGGACATTTGCTCATGTCCATGAATCTATGGTCTATGCTTCTGGATATTAGCCCAGTAACTGAATCATAATGTTACCATATCTATTTCTGCTCTTCTAGTTATTGTACAATTGGCAGTCGGTATCCTGTTCAAAGAAAAGAATGTGAGGCTTTGATCAAAAATGTAATAAACAGTGGAGACAAAATAAGTACATGTTTAATACATCAAACAACACTTTAGGATTGTACTTGTTGAGAATGGATCGCATTTTTGTGTAAGTGGTGCAGCGGGTAGAGATGCTGCCTCACAGCGGCAGGGACCCGGGTTCAATCCCGACCTCAGGAGCGGTCTGTGTGGAGTTTGCAAGTTCATGTTCATAAGTGATAGGAGAAGAATTAGGCCATTCGGCCCTTCAAGTCTACTCCGCCCAGTCAATCATTGGCTGATCTACCATGATCTCTGCCTCTCAACCCCACCCTCCTGCCTTCTCCCCATAACCTCTGACACCCATGGTCACCTGTACGCTCTCACTGTGACCACGTGGGTTTCCTCTGGGTGCCCTGGTTTCTTCCCACGTTCCAAAGAAGTGCGGGTTTGTAGGTTAATTGGCCTCTGTTAATTTCCCCAAGTGTGTAGGGTGTGGATGAGAAAATGGGACAACATAGAACTAGTGTGCGGGTGTTTGATGGTGGGGCCAAAGGGCCTGTTTCCACGCTGTATCTCTAAACTAAACTAAACTAAGGGTCCTGACCCGAAACAAGTCTGTCCATTCCCTCCACAGATGCTGCCTGACCCGCTGAGTTTTGCACATGTAGTGCCTTTTTTATGGTTTAGTTTTAATTTAGTTTAGTTTACAGATACAGCACGGAAACAGGCCCTTCGGCCCACCGGGTCCACGCTGACCAGCGGTCCCCACACATAAACACTATCCTACACACACTAGGCACAATTTTTACACATACACCAAGCCAATTAACCGACAAACCTTCACGTCTTTGGAGTGCGGGAGGAAACGGAAGATCTCGGAGAAAACCCATGCGGTCACAGCGAGAACGTACAAACTCCGTACAGACAGCACCTGTAGTCAGGATCGAACCCGGGTCTCTGGCGCTGTAAGCACTGTAATGCAGCAACTCTGCCACCGTGCCGCCCGGTTTATAGCTTTAGGTGGTATTATCTATCCTAGATTTGAAGGAAATTTGAAGGTCATCATGTATTTGCCCTGGGAAATGTAACATTTAGCAGAGTGTGCGCTCATGAACACATCGCTTCTGCCAGATGTATTAAATTTTGATTAGCATAATGGGTTCATTAATTTTCTACCTGTTTACTAAGGTTTCTTGCCATCTGTGTTTCCCCTCTATTATCATCTGTTCTGTTGAAAGTCCCAGCTCACAATGGGATGCAGCTGAAAGGACACTTTAACCTTGAGCTGCGAGGGCTGTTAAACCATCCAAGTGTATGAAGCCTGACATCCAAGCTGATCGCCTCGTCACATAGTGACCCTGCTCTTGCTGCTAAACACCGTGATGTGGGGGCAGGGTGAATGAATGGCTGGCTGCTCTGGTCAATGGAGGCCATGGCCTTTGGTGGCCCTCGGTATATACATGTGTGTGTGTGTATATACACACACACACACACACACACACACACACATATATATATATATATATATAAAATAAATATGCCTGTCATTGTGTGTGTGTGTGTATATATACACATATAGGTATATATATATATATATATATATGTATACACATACACAACTATATATGTATCTATATATTTAACACCATCCTTCCCCACAAACTGGTGGACAAACTGGGGGACCTGGGACTTCCACACTCCACCTGCATGTGGATAAAGAGCTTCCTGTCGGGTCACAGTCAGAGAGTCAGAGTGGGCCATCACACATCCACGGCCCTCAGCCTCAGGACCGGCTCTCCACAGGGCTGTGTGCTGAGCCCCCTGCTTTACACCATCTACACATATGACTGCACCCCCGCCCACCACAGTAACACCATTGTCAAATTCGCGGATGACACCACGGTGGTGGGGCTCATCTCTGGGGGGGATGAGTACGCCTACAGGGATGAGGTGGAGCCGCTGACAGGGTGGTGTGGAGAAAATAACCTGCTCCTCAACACCTCAAAGACCAAGGAGCTCATAATAGATTACAGAAAGAAGAAAACGGACATTGCTCCACTAATCATCGATGGGGACTGTGTGGAAAGGGTGGCGGATTTCCGCTTCCTGGGAATCCACATTGTGGAGGACCTGACTTGGAGCGTGAACACCTCTGCGCTGCTGAAAAAGGTCCAGCAGAGACTGTACTTCCTGAGGGTGCTCAGGAAGAACAACATCACCCAGAGACTGCTGCTATCCTTTTATCGATGCTCAATAGAGAGCATCTTAACATACTGTGTATGCGTGTGGTACACCAGCTGCACAGCGGCTAAGAGGAAAGCGCTCCAGAGGGCTATTGACAACGCCCAGACGATTATCGGCTGCCCTCTCCTCACCTTGGAGGACCTACACAGTTCCCACTGTCTCAAAAAATCCCAGAAGATCATAAAGGACATTTTCCACCCCGGTCACTCCCTGTTTGTACTGCTGCCGTCAGGCAGACGGTACAGATCAATGAGGACAAGGACAAACAGACTCAAAAACAGTTTTTATCCCACAGCAATAACTACACTTAATGTAGCCACCAAATGAGTACAGGTGTGCTACACACCAAAGGGACTGGGAAATCGACAGAAGATTGTGTTTTTTTTTCATGTTATTTATTTTAGTTGTTTATCTTAGACTTTTGCTTTTAGAAAATGTGTGAATGTGTGCACTGACTGGTTGGCATTTTTAATTTCGTTGTACATGTTTACATGTTATAATGACAATAAAGTATTCATTCATTCATTCATCTATATGTGTGTTTGTGTACACACACACACACGTGTGCACGTGTGTATATATATATTCATATATAATTGTCTGAAGAAGGGTTTCATTTGAAAACATGACCCATTCCTTTTCTTCAGAGATGCTGCTTGACCGGCTGAGTTACTCCTGCATTTTGTGTCTATCTTACCTATATATATATATATATATATTAAAATAGTTTTGTTATTGTTTATTACGGTTTTTACAGAGTACTATGCGTATATATATATATATCTGTTGTGCTGCTGCAAGTAAGAATTTTATTGTCCCTTTTCGGGACATATGACAATAGAACTCTCTTGCCTCTTGACGCTTGGACAATGGAGCAGCAGTAGTGGTGCGGTGTCAGATCAGTTCCTTACAGTATCGGGCTGGTTCGCCGGTTCCTGCTCCCTTCATGCCAGCATGCCAGCCCAGCTGATTCCTTGCAGAACTGCAGGATGAACCTGAGGGAAAGACCACAACAGGCACACAGAGGGGGAAAGCACTTGGCATCCCATGTCGACTTATTAAAGGGTGCAGGCCATCAAAAGAATCGGAGGCCACAAAATTCTTCAGCCGCATTCAGGAAAACTGTATCCGAATGTAACAGCTTCACACATCTGGATGTTGCAGGGAGTTGTGGGTTTGATTGCAGGGATCGAGGTTGGGGCAAGGAGTTTCTGTGCGAGTGCATTGATGTGTCAATGGTCATACTTCATGTAGATTTAGCAAAGTAAATGGAAAAGAACCATTTGAAGTTTGGGGGAGGCCAATTCTGCCGGACAGCGAAATGATTCAGCAAATGGAGACAGGAAACAGCTGCCTGAAGATGATTCAGTCTGAGATCAAAGGGGGAATTGGGGGGTCAGGCGGGGTGATCACCGAGACCACGCCCACCAGCGATCCCCGCACACAGACGTCATTTTACACACACACACACGCACACACACATACGCACACACACACGCACACATACACACACACATACACGCACACACATACGCACACACAAGCACACACACACACATACACATGCACACACACATGCACACACACACACGCACACACATACATGCACACACACGCATACGCACGCACACACACATGCATACGCACACACGCACAAGCACACACACACACGCACACTCACATACACACAAATACACTCACACACTCACACTCACACACACACACACATGAACACTCACACACATACACACATGCACACGCACACACACTCACACTTATGCACACACTCACACTTACGCACTCACGTGCACACACATGCATACGCACACACATGCACACTCATGCACGCACACATACGCGCACACACACAAATGCACACATACGCGCACACACACACTCACATTATCACACGCACACACATATATATACACAAATATTTGTGTCAAGTCAAGTCACTTTTATTTCTATAGCACATTTATAAAAACAACTCTCGTTGACCAAAGTGCTTTACATTGGTGGAGATACTAACGTTATACAACAGTGGTTCATAGATTAAGTACATACATAAATACAGACATATAGCCCTCCCTCAGAGGACGTCAAGAAAGGCTTGAGAGTAAAGATGAGTTTTAAGTCTCGACTTAAAGGAGTCGATGGAGGGGGCAGTTCTGATGGGAAGGGGGATGCTGTTCCACAGTCTAGGAGCTGCAACCGCAAAGGCGCGGTCACCCCTGAGCTTATGCCTAGACCGCGGGATGTTCAGCAACCCCAAGTCGGCCGATCTGAGGGACCTGGAGGTGGAGTGGTGGGTGAGAAGACTTTTGATGTAGGTGGGGGCAAGCCCATTAAGGGCTTTGTAAAAATAAAGAAGGATCTTGAAATTTATTCGGAACCGCACAGGGAGCCAGTGGGGACAGGCCAGGATCGGGGTGATGTGGTCCCTTTTTCGGGTGCCCGTCAGGAGTCTCGCTCTTATATATATATATATATATATATTAGACTAAGTGGGACCCATTGAGTCCCATGTTCAAAAGGGAGGGCTGGTACCCCAACGCAATATTACACCTCTCTACCAATTCCAATATTGGTGGCCAGTGGGGGGGGGGGGGCTTGATCGAGCGCTAGCATGGGTGTTGTGGGCCGAAGGGACTGGTTTCTAGAGGGCTTGTATGGACATTGTAGGCCGAATGGATTCTTGGGCTGGCAGCTCAGTCACTCGGGCCTGGTGGGCTGGCAGCTCAGAAACTGCCAGAGATTCTGCCCAAAACAGGTGAGAGACTCTTTGAGAGAGGAAGGGGAAAAATCAATTTTAGACATTTTTCATCTATTTCTGCACAGCAATGAAGGAGGAAAGTCTATCCTGGCTTGGATCTCACAGGGAGCCAGTGAAGGAAGGGAGAAAAATACTGGGGTGAGGTTTAATACTTGCAGGGGGAATTTATTGCAAGTACATTGCAAACTCACAGTTCAGTAGACTCACAGTTCAGTAGACTCACAGCAGAATCACAGTTATGGCCTCTCCCTCGCGATCTTCCAAAGTGACTGATTCATGTCCAGGCATCCGGGGTTTTATAGTCCTGCCCCCCCTGGAAGGGGCGTTACTTTCATCATGGTGAGTAACAGGCGAGAGGACCAATCAGCTGATCTCAAGATTTTTTAAACATTCATAACTTTTTTATTTTTCATCGATCGGAAAAATCATTGGGGCTGCCGCAGCGGAGGAGGACCGTGAGTAAGATGGCCAAAAATCATATGCAGCGCAGACAGGAAGTGGTCAAGATGAGACTTTTAGTTCTATATATATATATGATTTTATACATCAGACCAATATATGTATAGTATACAGTATATATAACGGAAGAACACATCTGTGAGCAGTGACTGACAAGGCAGACAAAGATGGGATTCAGACTGTGAATCACTGAATGTACAAAACAGCTCAAAATGCCTTTCCACACTTCCCATCAGACCCATATATATACACATATATACAGTATATATGGGTCTGATGGGAAGGGGTCTGCCAGAGGAGGTAGTTGAGGCAGGGACTATCCCGACATTCAAGAAACAGATAGACAGGTACATGGATAGGACAGGTTTGGAGGGATATGGATCATGCAGGCAAGTGGGACTAGTGTAACTGTGACATGTTGGCCGGTGTGGGCAAGTTGGGTCGAAGGGCCTGCTTCCACACTGTATCACTGTATGACTCTATGACACACAAGGGACAATTTACAATTTACAGAAGCCAATTACCGTACAAACCTGTACGTGTTTGGAGTGTGGGAGGGAAACGGAGATCCCGGAGAAAACTCGCGCAGGTCACGGGGAGAACGTACAAACTCCGTATAGACAGCACTCGTAGTCTGGATGGAACCCGGGTCTCTGGCGCCGTGAGGCAGCGACTCTACCGCTGCCCCACCGTGACGCTCTTTTACGTTTAAAGTGTTTTCAAACTTTTTTGTGACTAAAACATAAAACGTTGTAACTTGTAACCAAATTATGAAAATGAACCTCATTTTTAAACTGTATATTAAATACTGAAACACCGCGGTGTGAAGGAAGGATTGATGAAGGGCCTGTCCCACTTGCACGCGATTGCGTGCGTTTGGCGAGACCAAATGGAAGCGGAGTTCACGCGAAGTTCGCGGTAAGTACGCGCTAAGTTCGTGCGTGATGTCATTTGCATCATGCTGACCAATCATCTGGGCAGGATGCGGGCCAACTGAATTTGGGCGTCGGGCGGTGACGTCATCGCGCAACGTCACGCTGGGCGGTGACGTCATCATGCAACGCCATGCGCTAAGCGTACGCCGTCAAGGCGCTGCGTATGACGTCAAGACGCTGCGTACGACCGCACTGCGCCTGCGTGCCGCCAGGCCGTTGGCGCGCGAAGATTTCGGCCACTGCGAGAATTTTGGAGCGGGACCAGCCCCGCACAGCTCCGCGCTTCTAAGTGGAACCGGCCCCGCGAGGCCATACGGTGCCCGTACGCCTCAAGCGACCACAAGGCCGCGTAATTTGCGAGCCAAGGTCGCGTAAGTGGGACAGGCCCTTGACAGAGTACTTGCAGTGTCCTCACCGTCAGTTAGAAGGGGAGGCTTCCTGGTCTTCAGTTGTCTGTGAAACAGACTGGGAGTTGCCTTGTGTTGTTGTTCAGTGCCAGTGACTCAGGCAGGGGTACTGGACCTGACAAGCCAGGAGGAACACATCTGTGCACCGTGACTGATGAGGCAGTCAAATACGGGAATCGGGCTGTGAATCACTCAATGCACAAAACAGCTGAAAATGCCTTGCCTCTGGTCCCATCCCGACCGCTCTCTGCACCTCCTCCAGTCGGCAGCTGCAGCTGAATTAGAACATAGAACTAATGTAAGATAGAATGAATGAATAAGTGAATAAGTTTATTGGCCAAGTATGTTCACATACAAGGAATTTGCCTTGGTGCTCCGCTCGCAAGTAACAACACGACATACAGTGACAGTTAAGAATGACACATAAAACATTAAAACATTAATAATAAAACATTATAGTTTAAACATGTGAATTAAATAAAATACCGGAGCAAAAGGAGGCTACAGACTTTTGGTTATTGAGTAGAGCAACTACTCGTGGGAAAAAAGCTGTTTTTATGTCTGGCTGTGGCAGCTTTGACAGTCCGGAGTCGCCTTCCAGAGGGAAGTGATTCAAAGAGTTTGTGGCCAGGGTGAGAGAGGTCAGGGATGATCTTACCCGCTCGCTTCCTGGCCCTTGCAGTGTACAGTTCAAGACACAAAAAGCTGGAGTAACTCAGTGGGACAGGCAGCATCTCTGGAGAGAAGGAATGGGTGACGTTTCTTTGGCTTAAACCAGCATCTGCAGTTCCTTGCTGCTGACACCGAGGGGGAGTTGCTGAAGGGTCTGAAGAAGGGTCTTGACCCGAACCGTCACCCATTCCTTCTCTCCAGAGATGCTGCCTGTCCCGCTGAGTTACTCCAGCGTGTTGTGTCTACCTGCAGTTCCTTCCTACACATAGAACTAGTGTAATCTTGATCGAACCCGGGTCTCGCGCTGTAAGGCAGCAACTCTACTGCTGCGCCACCGTGCGGTTTTTGAATCTGATATGGCATCATGCAGATTCTGCCCCTCGCTAAACCCTGTGCAATTGCCAATTGTTCTGGGCAATAAATTGTGTTTAAAATGTCCGACAGTCACAGCCACTAAAACTCCACATTTTTGGCAATCATTTGTCTTTGTGTCTTTCTTTGATCTTGTTAGTCAACGTATTATTTGGAAACAGGAATTTCCTGCTTCCAGTGAGAGTATTTGGGGGATTTTTCCAGCCCACTTGACACAGGAAGTGTTTCTGAGCCCATCTACCTTAAAGTCAGCAGCAATTCTCTCCAAAACGTGACAAGCAAAATTCAAATGATTTCCATTGAAAAACATATTTGTAAGTCACGATTGAAGCTCTGTTCAGTCGAGCAAACTCTTTGTTAATATTTAGTTTAGTTTAGTGGGCAGAGATTCCTCGTATGTTGCAAAACATACTTGGCTAATAAAGTAGGATTATGATTATGGGACATACTGCCCTTCAGCTCACTGACACCGCCCTGACCAGCCATCACCCCGCACACTTGCACCATCCTACACACTAGGGACTACTTATAATTTTACCACAGACAATTAACCGACAAACCTACACATCTTTGGAGTTTCCTTATATATTCCAAAGACGTGCAGGTTTGTAGGATAATTGGCTTCTGTAAATTGTAAATTGTCCCCAGTGTGTGTGTGCGTGCGTGCGTGTGTGTGTGTGTGCGTGTGCATGTATGTGCGTGTGCGTGCATGTGTGTGTGCGCGTGTATGCGTGCGTGTGTGTGTGTGCGTGCATGCCTGTGGGTGGGTGTGTGTGTGCGTGCGTGAGTGCATGTGTGTGTGCGCTTGCGTGAGTGTGTGTGCGTGCGGGTGCGTGCGAGTGTGAGTGCGTGTTCATGCGCGCGTGTGCGTATGCGTGCGTATGTGCGTGCGTGTGTACGTGAGCATGTGCACGTGTGTGTGTGTGGGTGCGTGCATGCGTGCGAGCATGTGTGTGCGCGTGTGTGCGCGCTGGCGTGTGAGCACATGTGTTTGTGCGTGTGTGCGAATACGTGTGTGTGTATGCGTGCGTGTGGGTCTGCATGTGTGTGCGTGCGTGTGTGTGGGTGCGTGCATGCGTGTGAACATGTGTGTGTGTGTGTGTGTCCGTCCGTGGGTGTGCGTGCGTGCGTGGGTGTGCGTGCGTGCGTGGGTGTGTGTGGGTGTGCGTGCGTGCGAGGGTGTGCGTGCGTGCGTGGGTGTGCGTGCGTGCGTGCGTGGGTGTGCATTGGTGGGTGTGGGTGTGCGTGCGTGGGTGTGCGTGGGTGTGCGTGCATGGGTGTGCGTGCGTGCGTGGGTGTGCGTGCGTGCGTGGGTGTGCGTGCGTGCGTGGGTGTGCGTTGGTGGGTGTGGGTGTGCGTGCGTGCGTGGGTGTGCGTGCGTGGGTGTGCGTGCGTGCGTTGGTGTGCGTGGGTGTGCGTGCGGGTGTGTGCGTGCATTACTTGCCAAAATGAAACACATCACCTCTTGTGTCACTTTAAACATACACAGCACAGTATTTCCATCACAATAATTCTGTTATGATTTCCTGTCACATTTCTGTTGAGCCTTGCCGAGGTGTCGTGGGCCTAACTCAACGAAACACCAGTGATGGGAGGTGCCCACTTGATTACCCCAATGGTATACTTGCATCTACACCATCAGTCCGAAGAAGGGTCTCGACCCGAAACGTCACCCATTCCTTTTCTCTGCCTGTCCTGCTGAGTTTAGTTTAGTTTAGTTTAGCAGCATGGTGGAGCAGCGATAGAGTTGCTGCCTGACAACGAATGCAGCGCTGGAGACCCGGGTTCGATCCCGACTACGGGTGCTGTCTGTACGGAGTTTGTACGTTCTCCCCTTGACCTGCGTGGGTTTTCTCCGAGATGTTCGGTTTCCTCCCACACTCCAAAGACGTGCAGGTATGTAGGTTAATTGGCTTGGTAATTGTAAAAAAAAAATTGTCCCTAGTGAGTATAGGATAGTGTTAATGTGCGGGGATCGCTGGTCGGCGCGGACCCGGTGGGCCGATAGGGGCCTGTTTCCGCGCTGTATCTCTAAACTAAACTAAGTTTAGATTGGACTTTGGTTTGGACTTTGGTTTTCTTGGTTGAGCGCTTATCATGGTGTTATAGAACAAGTACTTTGTGCTTTCATTGTAATTTCACCACCGCTCTGCTAATGACTTAGTTCCTCGCCCTGAGCTCTCCTTTGATCGGTCCCTGCTGCCGTCTGCCTCTAATTTTGCTCTCCATCCTCTCAGCTCCCCATCAATGTTTCCGGCTTTCAGCATAATACAATAGCCACTCACCAAATGCAGACACAAACAGCTGGAGTAACTCAGCGGGTCAGGCAGCATCTCAGGAGAGAAGGAATGGGTGACGTTTTGGGTTGAGACCCATTCATGGGACACGCCAGCAAAAAAAAAAAACACAATGCACTTCACCAGAGAGTTAATTAGACTTTAGTTTGGAGATACATCACGGAAGCAGGCCCTCCGGCCCACCAAGTCCATGCTGACCAGTGATCCTCCCATACACCACGAATGCTGCCTTTGTGTTTTTTTAAAAATAAACAAACACCTGCAGTTTCTTGTTTCTCCAAATCATTTGCAGTTAGATCATTGGCCGTGACGTTTCGGGTCAAGACCCTTCTTCAGGTTATAGTTCTAGTTATGGATTAGCTTATTGTCACGTGTACCGAGGTACAATGAAAAGCCTTTGTTCCATGCTAACTAAAACACTTTGCTGTGTTGGAGTAACTCGGCAGGTCGGGCAGCATCTCTGGAGAACATGGACAGGTGATGTTTTCAGACCCTTCTTCAGACCCTTTTTATTAGAATAGAATAGAATAGAATAGAATAGAATAGAATGCCTTTTATTGTCATTCAAACAGACAAGGTTTGAACGAAATTTCATTCCTGCAATCATGACATTACAAAAATACAAACTGCTGGAGAAACTGCACAGCATCTGTGGAGGTATATGAACTGACGATGTTTCGGGTTGAGCCCCTTCTTCACTAGGTTAGAGTTTAGTTGAGAACTACAGCATGGGAACAGGCCTTTGGCCCAACTGAATCCACGCTGCCCAGTTCACACTAGTTCCGTGTTATCCCACTTCTTCAGACTGATAGGAGACTTCCTCATACCCTTCTTCACACATTTCCAGCTTTCTTCCCTTCTCCCCATCAGACTGACGAAAGGTCTCAGCCCGAAACGTTGCCTATCCACGCTCTCCAGAGTTGCTGCCTGACGCGCTGAGTTACTCCAGCACTTTGCGCCCTTATTTGATACGTAACAACAATCAGTTCAAACTCAACTACAATAGGTAGAGCAAAGGGGAAGATGCAGATTGCAGAATATAGTTCTCAGCATTGTAGCGCATCAGTTCAAGTGAATGAAGGTGATGGTGACTGAGGATTGTTAATGGCATGTTGGCCGTCATAACAAGAGGAGTTGAGTACAGGAGCAAAGAGGTCCTTCTGCAGTTGTACAGAGCCCTAGTGAGACCACACCTGGAGTATTGTGTGCAATTTTGGTCTCCATATTTCAGGAAGGACATTCTTGCTATTGAGGGAGTGCAGCGTAGGTTTACAAGGTTAATTCCCGGGATGGCGGGACTGTCATATGTCGAAAGAATGGAGCGACTGATTGTACACTCAGGAGTTTAGAAGGATGAGAGGGGATCGTATATTGAAACATATAAGATTATTAAGGGATTGGACACGCTAGAGGCAGGAAACATGTTCCCAATGTCGGGGGAGTACAGAACCAGGGGCCACAGTTTAAGAATAAGGGGTAGGCCATTTAGAACAGAGATGAGGAAAAACTTTTTCACCCAGAGAGTTGTGAATCTGTGGAATTCTCTGCCTCAGAGGGCGGTGGAGGCCAATTCTCTGGATGCTTTCAAGAGAGCTCTAAGAGCTCTTAAAGACAGCAGAGTCAAGGGATATGGGAAGAAAGCAGGAACGGGGTACTGATTGGGGATGATCAGCCATGATCACAGTGAATGGCGGTGCTGGCTCGAAGGGCTGAATGGCCTACTCCTGCACCTATTGTCTATCGTCTATGGTCTTTTGATGAATCAGTGCAGGCTAAATCACCACGTCTTTAACATAATATCACCCAGTACAATCGCTGGGGGAGAGGAACGGAGTAATTACCTTCCCAGTGGATTATATTTTACAGATATACATAATTAGGGAAAATTAACCAGACTCCAATGAGCAGTGGCATCAACACAGATGTGCAGCATCACAGAATAATCCAAAACCCAGCGCCCTCCGACACCTCCTTAATTAGCTGTTAATGAAATGTGTTCCTGGGGGAGAATGAATCTTAATGTGCATCCCCAGACAGCAGCAGCCGGTGTACCACCCAGGCATCCATGCCGCCTCACCGCAAGGTTCGTTCTTCATTTCTCCTGGTGCGTAGCCACAGCAGTTGTAATGGGGAGAGGCTGAGTAATGGCCCTGTCCCACGGTACAAGTTCATTCCAAGAGCTCTCCCGAGTTTAAAAAAAAATCAAACTGGTGGTAAGCACGGAGAATGAACGTAGCGGGTACGTCGGAGCTCGGGGACGTCTCTTTAGCGCTAACGAAAGGTACTCGGGAAGACTCGCTAAAGGCAGGTAAGCACGGGAAGACTCGCGAAGATTTTTCAACATGATGAAAAATGTCCACGAGAGCCCCGAGTACCGACGAGCGGCCGTTACCGTAAATCTCCGAGTTTGAATCAGGGCAAAACTCGGGGAGAACTCTTGAAATGAACTCGTACAGTGGGACAGAGGTTTAACCCCATCATCGGGATCTAACCACGACTCGTGGGGAATTACAGTAAGGCCATTGCCGACAATGGGCACAGAGAGTGCTGGAGTAACTCAGCGGGACGGGCAGCATCTCTGTGGAGAAAAGGAACAGGTGATGTTTCGGGTCGAGACCCTTCATCAGACTGAAAGTCTTGAAAGTCTTTCCCTCAGGTTAACAATGATCTCTTCCACATTTTCATCGCCCTTGGTCCTCTTTGATCTCTTGTTTTCACACCATACCCTTCCATATCTCTCATCTCCCTCTGCCCTGACTCTCAGTCCGAAGAAGGGTCTCGACCCAAAACGTTGCCTCTATTCCTTCGCTCCATAGATGCTGCCGCACCCCTTGAGTTTCTCCAGCGTTTTTGTCGACCTTAGTGTGAGCGGGTGACCGATGATTGGCACGGGCTCGGTTGGGCTGAATGGGCCTGTTTCCAGGCTGTATCTTCCAATCACTCAAAGCAAATATGCACCTTGAATGGTGCTCAGGAAAAAAAGATTGTGAAAGGCCAGACATCTGGGAAATGCATCTTGTTTTATCAAGGGGTGCGGCAGTCTGTGAGTTGGAATGTGGACCTTTCTAAGAATTTCAAACAGATACCATTTGTGCAGAGAAGCTAAATCTGTCACGTCTTGAAGAATTCCTGAGCTGCGGAACATCATTCAATTTCACCCACATTGAACCATTCAAGTTTGGGATCGGTGATTAGTGCCTCGACCAGACTGATCCACGTCAGACAAGGCTGCAATAACCACTGCACACCTGCCTTCTTCAGCTCACACCCCAGCGCGATGAACATTGACTTCTCTAACTTCAAGTAACCCTTGCTTTCCCACTCTCTCCATCCCTTCCCCCTTCCAGTTCTCCGACCAGTCTGACTGTCCCCGATTACATTTATATCTTTGTTGTCGCCTTCTCCTGGCGGTCTATTCTACATTTTCCTCGATCTCCATCTCTTTTAACCCCTTACACTTCCTTATCTCTATGTCTTCCCTCTCCCCTGACGCTCTGTCTGAAGAAGCGTCTCGGCCCGAAACGTCACCCATTCCTTCTCTCCAGAGATGCTGCCTGACCCGCTGAGTTACTCCAGCATTTTGTGTTTGCCTTCTTAAACTCTCTCTTTTGCAGTCGCCCTCCTGTCAGAGTTAGCAACTGCGGATGCGGGTGACATGGTGGCGCTGCGGGTAGTGCTGCTGCCTCACAGCCGCAGAGACCCGGGTTCGATCCTGACCTCGGGTGCTGTCAGAGTGGAGTTTGCGCGTTCTCCCTGTGACCTGCGTGGTGGGCCTTCCTCCCCACTTTCCAAAGACGTGCCGGTGTGTAAGGGCAATTGTTTTGAGATACAGCGTGGAAACAGGCCCTTCGGCCACCCAGTCCGTGCTGACCAGCGATCCCCGCACACTAGGGACAATTTACAATTATACCAAGCCAATTAAACTACAAACCTGTACGTCTTCGGAGTTTGGGAGGAAACCGAAAATCTCGGAGAAAACCCAGGCGGGAAAACCCAGGGGGGAACGTGCAAACTCCGTACAGACAGCACCCGCAGGCAGGATCGAACCCGGGTATCTGGCGCTGTGAGGCAGCAACTCTACCGCTTTGCCACTGTGTAGACAAAGGGAAAAAAAAGTGTTATTATAAATATTAACATAAAATGAAGGAAATTGCAGACCTCAGATATAAAATAATTAATCTAAGCAGTTTTATGGCTTTTGGCATTTGATACTTGTAATGGGTTTATGAGAGACTGGTCCATGTATCGATGGTGTCAAAACTGCTCGGTTCTGCCACCACATGGTGAGAAGATGGTAGTGCATGATAGAATCATTGAAGACGGAATCAGACTTGGATTGGGGTTTCGGCCCGAAACGTTACCTATTTCCTTCGCTCCATAGATGCTGCTGCACCCGCTGAGTTTCTCCAGCATTTTTAGTGTACATCAGACTTGGATTGTTCTCTCTGGAGCGCTTGAGGTGTCGGGGAGACCTGGTCGAAGTAGATAGAATTATGAGTGGCGTAGAGAGGGTAGACATTCAGAACCTTCCCCCCCAGTGAGGAAAAATCAAAGAATACAGTGCGTAGGTTTAAGATGAGAGGTGATGTGAGAGCTAGTTTTTTTCACACAGTGGGTGGTGGGTGCCTGGAACAGGGTGCCAGAGGTGATGGTGGAGGCAGATACGACAGTGGCATTAAGAGGCCTTTGGATACGCACATAGATATGCGGGGAGTGGAGGGATATGGATTATGCCCAGGTAGTCTGAGGGAGGATCCCGACCCATTTGGAAGTGGTGAATTTATTGGACAAAGTCAGCATGGATTTATGAAAGATAAATCATGTCTGACGAATCTTATAGAATTTTTCGAGGATGTAACTAGTAGAGTGGATAAGGGAGAACCAGTGGATGTGTTGTATCTGGACTTTCAGAAGGCTTTCGACAAGGTACCACATAAGAGATTAGTATGCAAACTTAAATCACACGGTATTGGGGGTTCAGTATTGATGTGGATAGAGAACTGGCTGGCAAACAGGAAGCAAAGAGTAGGAGTAAACAGGTCCTTTTCACAATGGCAGGCAGTGACTAGTGGGGTACCGCAAGGCTCAGTGCTGGGACCCCAGCTATTACAATATATATTAATGATCTGGATGAGGGAATTGAATGCAACATCTCCAAGTTTGCGGATGACACAAAGCTGGGGGGCAGTGTTAGGTGCTAGGAGACTGCAAGGTGACTTGGATAGGCTGGGTGAGTGGGCAAATGCATGGCAGATGCAGTATAATGTGGATAAATGTGAGGTTATCCACTTTGGTGGCAAAAACAGGAAAGTAGACTATTATCTGAATGGTGGCCGATTAGGAAAAGGGGAGATGCAACGAGATCTGGGTGTCATGGTACACCAGTCATTGAAGTAGGCATGCAGGTGCAGCAGGCAGTGAAGAAAGCGAATGGTATGTTAGCTTTCATAGCAAAAGGATTTGAGTATAAGAGCAGGGAGGTTCTACTGCAGTTGTACAGGGTCTTGGTGAGGCCACAACTGGAGTATTGCGTACAGTTTTGGTCTCCAAATCTGAGGAAAGACATTCTTGCCATAGAGGGAGTACAGAGAAGGTTCACCAGATTCCTGGGATGGCAGGACTTTCATATGAAGAAAGACTGGATAGACTTGGCTTGTACTCGCTAGAATTTAGAAGATTGAGGGGGGATCTTATAGAAACTTACAAGATTCTTAGGGGGTTGGACAGGCTAGATGCAGGAAGATTGTTCCCGATGTTGGGGAAGTCCAGAACAAGGGGTCACAGTTTAAGGATAAGGGGGAAGTCTTTTAGGACCGAGATGAGAAAATAATTTTTCACCCAGAGAGTGGTGAATCTCTGGAACTCTCTGCCACAGAAGGTAGTTGAGGCCAGTTCATTGGCTATATTTAAGAGGGAGTTAGATGTGGCCCTTGTGGCTAAAGGGATCAGGGGGTATGGAGAGAAGGCAGGTACAGGATACTGAGTTTGATCAGCCATGATCATATTGAATGGCGGTGCAGGCTCGAAGGGCCGAATGGCCTACTGCTGCACCTATTTTCTATGTTTCTATGTTTCTATGAAACATCGCCCATTGTTTTTCTCCAGAGGTGCTGCCTGACCTGCTGAGTTACTCCAGCACTTTAGATCTTTAGATAAAAGATGTTCTTGGCATGATGTTCGGCACAGACCTTGTGGGCTGAAATACTTGTTTTTCTAGTTCTATGTTCTAATTCCTCATATTTTCACTTTTAATCCAACATTTAAGTGCTGTTAGTCCAGAGGTGCTAATGAGCCACCATTAGGGCGCTGCTCGGTGGCGCAGTGGTAGAGTTGCTGCCTTACAGCGCCAGAGTCCCGGGTTCGATCCC
Source organism: Malacoraja senta (assembly GCA_038087875.1). Lineage (NCBI taxonomy): Eukaryota > Metazoa > Chordata > Chondrichthyes > Rajiformes > Rajidae > Malacoraja > Malacoraja senta. The sequence continues at coordinate 77,191 of JAXLNO010005866.1, forward strand.
GACTACCGGTGCTGTCTGTACAGAGTTTGTTCATTCTCCCCGTGACCTGCGTGGGTTTTTCTCCGAGACCTTCGGTTTCCTCCCACACTCCAAAGACGTACAGGTTCGAGGGTTAATTGGCTGGGTAGAAATGTAAAAAAATTGTCCCTAGTGTGTGTAGGGTGGTGTTAGTGTGCAGGGGACAACCGGTCGGTGCAGACTCGGTGGGCCGAAGGGCCTGTTTCCACGCCAGGGATAAAGTCCAATGTCCGCACTGGGGTGGAGTATTCCAGCTTGGGGAAGGACGGGTCGGAAGCCTGATAGCAGAGGGGAAGGAGCTGTACCTGAGATAGCCACAAAATGCTGGATTACAGGGCCTGTCCCACTTGGCCATCATTTACACGGCCGGCCGGTAGTGGCTGAGGCACGACGGTCGGGCGCGTCATCACCCGTGATCATGCGCCTTCAAATATTTTATCTGCTCTGCGAGTAGAATTAGTCAGCGTATTGACATCATTTGTTAAGTGAAACATTGATAATATTATTGTTTGTTGGAAAAATTCATTTACTTTTAAACTTTCTGAAATATTCCCAACAAACACAAAATTGTATTCCATTATAGCAGTTTGAGGGTTTGAACCCAGCTTAAGAATTGTTTGCACTTTAAAAAAAAAATGGTGTCAGTAAAATTGTTGTTGGTTATTTAAAAGAAAAACTAATTGGGTTACTAGTGTTCTTTTAGGATATAAAATCTGCAATCCTTACATGGATGTTAACTTTTGAAACATCCTTAACTAAGCTTGTTTCAAAAATACTTATTAAGGTGTTACTCTGAAGGCATTACTCTGAAAGCATTGATGCTTACGGCGTAATTAGTTTCTCATTGTGGCCGACTGCGTATGGGCGGCGCGCGGAGGCGCATGGTTACGCACGGTCACGTACTCATGCGTCACCACGCGCTACCCGTATGAGGTCAGGATGTCAGCGTGCGAACGCAGTACGTCCGCGTGCGTACGCGATACGCCAGGCCGGAGGCGCGCGAGGATTTTGTGCCCTACAAAATCACGGAGCACCGCGTGATACCGCGCGCAACTCCATACCCCTCCGCGCTTCTCCATGCGACCGTCCCGCGCGGCCCACACGCTACCCGTGCGTCTCAACGCGACGACGAGCTCGCGTAAATGGCGCGCAAATGGCGGCCGAGTGGGACGGGCCCTTAACTCAGCAATTCTCAGCGGACCTCTGGAGAAAAGGAATAGCTGACCATTCTTCAGACTAGTTTTGGAGTCTGATGAAGGGTCTCGAATGGAAACGTCGCCCATTCCTTCTCTCCAGAGATGCTGCCTGTCCCACTGAGTTACTCCGGCCATTTTGCGTCTATCTTCGGTGTAAACCGGCATCTGCAGTTCCTTCCTGCCCGTGCTGTTCCTGAGACTGGTGGTGCGCGCTTTCAAGACTCTGTATCCCCTGCCCGATGGGAGCGGGGAGAAGAAGGAATGACCGGGGTGGGACAGGTCCTTGACGATATACACAAAAAGCTGGAGTAACTCAGCGGGTCAGACAGCGACTCCGGAGAAAAGGAACAGGTGATGTTTCGGGTGGAGAGCCGTCTTCAGACTGAGAGTCGGGGAAAAGATATAGACGGATATTCAGGGGAAATGAAAGGAAGATATGCAGAAAGCAATGCTAATCATGGGGCATATAATAGACCATTGTTGGCTGTGGCTTAGGTGACAACGAGAATATAGATGGAGGAACTTAACAGGACGACAGTGACAATAGACAATAGGTGCAGGAGTAGGCCATTCGGCCCTTCGAGCCAGCATCGCCATTCACTGTGGTCATGGCTGATCATCCCCAATCAGTACCCCGTTCCTGCTTTCTCACCATATCCCTTGACTCCGCTATCTTTAAGAGCTCTATCTAACTCTCTCTTGAAAGCATCCAGAGAACCGGACACCACCGCCCTCTGAGGCAGAGAATTCCACAAACTCACAACTCAGTGTGCGAAAAAGTGTTTCCTCATCTCCGTTCTAAATGGCTTACCCCTTATTCTTAAACTGTGGCCCCTGGTTCTGGACTCCCCCAACATCGGGAACATGTTTCTGGCCTCTAGCGTGTCCAATAATCTTAATAATTAACAATCTTATATGTTTCAATAAGATACCCTTTCATCCTTCTAAACTCCACAGTGTACAAGCCCAGCCGCACCATTCTTTCAACATATGACAGTCCCGCCATCCCAGGAATTAACCTTGTAAACCTACGCTGCACTCCCTCAATAGCAAGAATGTCCTTCCTCAAATTTGGAGACCAAAACTGCACGCAATACTCCAGGTGTGGTCTCGCTAGGGCCCTGTACAACTGCAGAAGGACCTCTTTGCTCCTGTATTCAACTACTCTAGTTATCAAGGCCAACATGCCATTCGCTTTCTTCACTGCCTGCTGTACCTGCATGCTTACTTTCAGTGACTGATGAACAAGGACCCCCAGATCCTGTTGTACTTCCCCTTTTCCCAACTTGACACCATTCAGGTAATAATCTGTAGGTATGTTACAAAACTTACCTTCAGCAGCGCTGCAGTTCTGCCACTGGCCGTGTGCGCGACTTTGGCGCCTTTGAGGGGGGCGGGGGGGGCGGGATTAAAATGCCGTTTTCTCCTGCCTGTCGGAGTCGAACTTTCTCAGGCTGTTCAGCTGCTGCAGAAAAATCGTTCCGACTTCCGGTCTCGGAAGTTAAAAAAAAAAAATCACTTAATCCCCGGAGTAAAATAAAAAGTTACTTCTAACGTCGTCAACGCCGACAACGGGACGGATCTCACGTACGGGACAAAACATAACGTAAGTCGTTTATTTTACATATAAACTTGCTTCTTAGGATTATTTTAATCAAAATTTCATTGGCGAAAATGTGGTTAAGGCCCCATACGAACCGGCAATGTTTTTCCTGCCGATATGGGGTTTAAATTCACCGCAACCGCAACGTTCCAAACGATCACGTTCCACAAAATGTCCATCACAAGATGATTTAAATGGCCATTAATTTACGGGAATTAAACTAAATTCCTTCCATTTGGCCTATAAATTCATGACAATGAGATTTAAAAATCATGTTATACTGTGAATTCTTGTGTGAATGTTATTTGGACATTTAGGCTATTTAAAAATGTTAACCTTTTCTTAAGAAATGGATAGATGTTTAGATTTAGTAATTGAATTTTGTAATTGGCTACAATTAGGTAACTAACTAATTATATGCTTTAATTTCAGGTCATCCAAGTAAGATTGTTTCATATTTGTTTCAGAATGCTTCAATCTATAATAACTGAAAATTTCATTCAGTTCTCTTAAGTTTTAAGAAAGTTATGGGCTTTTGACTGTCCTTGATCACAGCTTTTGTGTTAAGTCAATGGAAAAGCAATAGGGAACAAGATACTAATTTCCGAGTATGAAAATGGCCATAACTTTTTTTATACTGAAGATATGAAAGTGAATTAGGTGTCAAATTAAATCTCAAAATTTTGTAACATTGCTATAATCTGCCTTCCTGTTTTTGCCACCCAAGTGGATAACCTCGCATTTATCGACATTAAACTGCATCTGCCACGCATCTGCCCACTCACCCAACCTGTCCAAGTCACCCTGCATCCTCATAGCATCCTCCTCACACTTCACACTGCCACCCAGCTTTGTGTCATCTGCAAATATGCTAATGTTACCTTGTCCCTGACTTGGGTGGAGGAGGGACTGAGAGAGAGGGGATGCAAGGGTTACGAAGTTTCGAGTCGAGAGTCTTTGATGATGTTGGCTGCTGTTCAGAGCAGGTGCCCCTGTGTATAAAGCACAGGTGCGGTGTATTCTTTGGCAGCGCGCATCAATTAACCTTCACTTCTCTCAACCCCGGCAAGCAATTAGTGATGAAGACCTCACTGTCAAAACCCAGGCACTTTCTAAAGTAATAACATTCCCAGCCGGCTGAGGAATGCGGCCTTGCATATATAACACATTCTTCTCTCTCACCACACCACCCTGGCTTTCTTCAAGATAACAGCTTTCATTATAGTTGCCCTCAGTATGTAGTGTTCCACCCTGAATACACTGCGAGCTGAATCGGAGGTGGATTAAAAGCCCTGCCCTCCTAAAGAGGTCTCCAAAGATGCTTGTTCCAATATTGTCTGGAATTGCAGGAATGTAGCAGCCAATATCAACCGGGACATTTTTGTAACAAGGCTTTGGGCTATTTAGACACAAAATGCTGGAGTAACTCAGCGGGACAGGCAGCATCTCCGGTGAGAAGGAACGGGTGACGTTTTGGGTTGAGACTCTTCTTCAGACTCTTCTTCAAGACATCACTCAGTCTGATGGAGGGTCTCGACCCGAAACGTCACCCATTCCCTCTCTCCAGAGACGCTGTCTGTCTCGCTGAGTTACTCCAGCATTTTGTGTCCATTTTGTGTCCATCGGCATCTGCAGTTCCTTCCTACGCACTATGGTCAATTTAGTTTGGTTCAGTTTAGAGATACAGCATGGAAATAGGCCCTTCAGCCCATCGAGGCCACGCTGACCATTAGTTATCCCACTTTTCCACCCACTCCCTACACACAAATAAACGCAGCACGGTGGCGCAGCGGTAGAGTTGCTGCCTCACGGTGTCAGAGACCCGGCTTTGATCCTGACCTCGAGCGCTGTTTGTGTGGTGTTTGCACGTTCCCCCTGTGACTGCGTGGGTTTCCTCCAGGTGCTCTGGCCCCCAACCCACATCCCAAAGACGTGCGGGTTTGTGGGTTAACTTGACATCTATAAATTGCCCCCAAGTGTGTGTGGGGGGGTGGTTGAGAAAGTGGGATAACATAGAACTAGTGTGACACAAAAAGCTGGAGTAACTCAGCGGGACAGGCAGCATCTCTAGAGAGAAGGAATGGGTGACGTTTCGGGGCGAGACGTCATTGTCTGTGGATGGATCCCAACACGAAATGTCACCCATTCCTTCTCTCCAGAGATGCTGCCTGTCCCGCTGAGTTACTCCAGCTTTTTGCGCCTATCTTCAGTTCAAACCAGCCTCTGCAGTTCCTTCCTACACATAGAACTCGTGTGAACGGGCGACCAATGATCGGAGTGGAGTTGGTGGGCCGAAGGGCCTGTTTCCGTGCTGTAACTCCTAACGAGACTAAATGCTAACTGAGATTACGACAATGAACTCAATTCTGATCCATTTTGTGAATCCCAATAGGTTCTGGAGTTGTGTTTCTGACCTAGCGATCTCACTTGCACTGTCCAGAGAGACACCCTGAAGTGTATTAGCCCTGTCTCATGGTACGAGTTCATTCCAAGAGCTCTCCCGAATTAAAAAAAATCAAACTCGTGGTAAGCACGGAGAATGAACGTAGCGGGTACGTCAGAGCTCGGGGATGTCTCTTAGCGGCTCGTAACGCTAACGGCAGGTACTCGGGAAGACTCGCTAACGGCAGGTAAGCACGGGAAGACTGGTGAAGATTTTACAACATGTTGAAAAATGTCCACGAGAGCCCCGAGTACCGACGAGCGGCCATTACCGTAAATCTCCGAGTCTGAATCAGGGGAAACTCGGGAGAACTCTTGGAATGAACTCGTACCGTGGGACAGGGGTTCAACAGTTTGGATTTGAGCAATGGCTGGTCATAACACAACTCCTCATGGTGAATCAGGCTGAGGAATGCACTGAATGAAGATAGATTTCCACCAGATCAATGGGCGCACTGGAGTTTGAACTCATTGCACTGGGGGTCAGCGGAGGCCACAAGGAATACTTTTGTCTGGAGTGTAAATTGTACTCAGTTTGTTCATCCGGTTGGCATGGCAACGGGCCTTGGGGATTTTCGGGGGATTTAGCCTTTGAACGCCTGACATGGCTTTCCTTGATCCCAGCCCAGCATCTGCAGTAAACACTGCAGCGTGACCCGGGTGACCCCACCTCTTCACCGCTACAATGGCGGCACGGTGGCACAGCGGTAGAGTCACTGCCTCACAGCGCCAGACACCCGGGTTCGATCCTGACTACAGGAGTTTGCCCGTTCTCCCAGTGACCGCGTAGGCTTCCTACGGGTGCTCCCGTTTCCTCCAACGCTCCAAAGACGTACAGGTTTGTAGGTTAATTAGCTTGGTAAAATTGTACATTGTCCCTGGTGTGTGGGTAGGATAGTGCGAGTGTACGAGGATGGTTGGTCGGCACGGACTTAGTGGGCCGAAGGGCCTGTTTCCGTTCTATATCTCTAAACGAAACTAGACAAGTTTTATTTTGATAACCCCTTTCGTGCAGTGAAGCCTCGTAAGGCTCCTTTACAAAATGAGGTCAGGACAAGAAGGTATTAGCTATAAGCCGAGTAGAACACCAAGCCTGGAGTAACTCAGCGGGTCATAGATACATAGATACATAGAAAATACGTGCAGGAGTAGGCCATTCGGCCCTTCGACCCTGCACCGCCATTCAATATGATCATGGCTGATCATCCAACTCAGTATCCCGTACCTGCCTTCTCTCCATACCCCCTGATCCCTTTAGCCACAAGGGCCACATCTAACTCCCTCTTAAATATAGCCAATGAACTGGCCTCAACTACCCTCTGTGGCAGAGAGTTCCAGAGATTCACCACTCTCTGTGTGAAAAAGTTTTCCCTCATCTCGGTCTTAAAGGATTTCCCCCTTATCCTTAAGCTGTGACCCCTTGTCCTGGACTTCCCCAACATCGGGAACAATCTTCCTGCATCTAGCCTGTCCAACCCCATCAGAATTTTGTACGTTTCTATAAGATCCCCTCTCAATCTCCTGTCAGGCAGCATCTGTGGAGAACATGGATAGGTGACGTTTCACAGAGTGCTGGAGTAACTCAGCGGGTCAGGCAGCATCTGTGGAGGACAAGGACAGGTGACGTTTCAGGTCGGGACGTCACCCAGCCCTGTCCTCCACAGATGCTGCCGGACCTGCTGAGCTATCCCAACACCTTGTGCTCTACGCAAGATTCCAGCATCTGCAGCTCTTGGTGTCTGGGCGAAAGGAGAAGTTGGCGAAACCTGGATTGTTTTCTCTGGAACGTCGGAGGTTGAGGGGAGTGTTGATATATAAAATGATGAGAGGCAGGGATAGGGTAGACAGTCAGAACCTTTTCCCCAGAGTGGAAATGCCAAAGTGTACTGAGGTTTAAGGTGAGAGGAGAAAAGTTTAAAGGAGATGTGTGAGGCAGGTTTTTATACCGGGATAGTTCCTGGAATATGCCGCCAGGGGTGGTGGTGGAGGCAATAGGCAATAGACAATAGGTCTCGGAGTAGGCCATTTGGCTCGGAGGTTCATAAGCACCAATAGGTAATAGACAATAGACAATAGGTGCAGGAGTAGGCCATTTGGCCCTTCGAGCCAGCACCGCCATTCAATGTGATCATGGCTGATCATCCCCAATCAGTACCCCGTTCTTGCGTTCTCCCCATATCCCCTGACTCCGCTATTTTTAAGAGCCCTATCTAGCTCTCTCTTGAAAGCATCCAGAGAACCTGCCTCCACCGCCCTCTGAGGCAGAGAATTCCACAGACTCACCACTCTCTGTGAGAAAAAGTGTTTCCTCATCTCTGTTCTAAATGGTTTATTCCTTATTCTTAAACTGTGGCCCTTGGTTCTGGACTCCAACATGTTTCCTGCCTCTAGCGTGTCCAAGCCTTTAACAATCTTGTAATATGTTAATGAGATGCCCTCTCATCCTTCTAAACTCCAGAGTGTACAAGCCCAGCTGCTCCATTCTCTCAGCATATGACAGTCCCGCCATCCCGGGAATTAACCTTGTAAACCTACGATGCACTCCCTCAATAGCAAGAATGTCCTTCCTCAAATTTGTGGACCAAAACTGCACACAATACTCCAGGTGTGGTCTCACTAGGGCTCTGTACAACTGCAGAAGGACCGCTTTGCTCCTATATTCGATCCCTCTTGTTATAAAGATACAATACGTGGCAGTTAAGTGGCTTATAGATAAGCTAACGGATACACAGGGAATGGAGGGATATGGATCATGAGCAGGCCAAGGAGATTAGTTCAACTTGGCATCATGTTGAGCACGGACTTGTGGGCCGAGGACATTTAGACAGGCACATGGATGGGACAAATTGCCCCTGTTTTCTGTATCTTGACGTATAATCACTATCACTGGTTGTCGCATACGTTAGGTGGGTCATGTGCAAAGTCGCAATTAAACACTCTCCTATACTCACTAGGGACAATTCTTACATTTACCAAGCCAATTAACCTGCAAACCTGCACGTGTTTGGTGTGCGGGAGGAAACCGAAGATCTCTGTGGAATTCTCTGCCTCAGAGGGCGGTGGAGGCAGGTTCTCTGGATGCTTTCAAGAGAGAGCTAGATAGGGCTCTTAAAGATAGCGGAGTCAGGGGATATGGGGAGAAGGCAGGAACGGGGTACTGATTGGGGATGATCAGCCATGATCACATTGAATGGCGGTGCTGGCTCGAAGGGCCGAATGGCCTACTCCTGCACCTATTGTCTATTGTCTATCATCTATCTCGGAGAAAACCCACGCAGGTCACGGGATGAACGTACAAACTCCGTACAGACAGCACCCGTAGTCGGGATCGAACCCGGGTCCTTGCCGCTGCATTTGCTGCAAGGCAGCAACTCTACCGCTGCGCCACCGTGACCGCCCAGTGTGTAGGGAGTGGGGAGGACAGGTTTTGAGAGATATGGGGCAAAGGCAGGCAGGTGGGGCTAGTGTAGCTGGGGCATGTTGGTCGGGGTGGGCAAGTTGGGCCGAAGGGCCTGTTCCGCTCTGTATCACATCAATGACTCTACAAGTAGAGGCTCCGACGTTGTGAAATAAAAGCATACTGCAGTTACCAGAAGCAGCCAGTGTGTGGCAGACTAGCCTGATGCAAGGAGACACCAGTAACCTCAGCATCGTTCAATGATGCTTTGTGGGCCTGTCCCACTTAGGCGATTTTTTTAGGCAACTACAGGCGACTAGTTTGTCGCCACATGTTCGCCGGTGACCGCCGGGAGTCGTCTCCTCAGTCGCGCATAAAGTCGTAGCGTCTTTCTGGTCGGCGCTAAATTTTCAGCATGTTGAAAAAATTTCGGCGACAGTGAGTTTGATGCCAATGAGCGTAGCTTGACATTGGTGCCATCGTAGGTTGTCGCCAGGTTGACGTAGGTTGTCACCGTTTTTTCGGCGACCTTCTACGACTATGACAATCGGCGGCTGTTGGCTAAAAAATCGCCAAGTTGGACAGGGCCCATTGTTGTCCCATGTAACTAGGTACCGTGACATGCTTTGTTCTTGCATATAACACACAAAGAGTCGCCACGTATCTGGTGCCTACAAGATTACAAAAGTACTCATTGGAGTCTCGATGGCCCCTCTATGGCAATTGCTTCACGTACTTCCAAAAATATCAGTACTTTATAAGTTCATAGGTGAGATAGGAGCAGAATTAGACAATAGACAATAGGTGCAGGAGTAGGCCATTCGGCCCTTTGAGCCAGCACCACCATTCAATGTGATCATGGCTGATCATCCCCAATCAGTACCCCGTTCCTGCCTTCTCCCCATATCCCTGACTCCGCTATTTTTAAGAGCCCTATCTAGCTCTCTCTTGAAAGCATCCAGAGAATCGGCCTCCACCGCCCTCTGAGGCAGAGAATTCCACAGACTCACCACTCTCTGTGAGAAAAAGTGTTTCCTCGTCTCCGTTCTAAACGGTTTATCCCTTATTCTTAATCTGTGGCCCCTGGTTCCGGACTCCCCCAACATCGGGAACATGTTTCCTGCCTCTAGCGTGTCCAAGCCCTTAACAATCTTATATGTTTCAATGAGATTCCCTCTCTCACCCTTCTAAACTCCAGAGTGTACAAGCCCAGCTGCTCCATTCTCTCCCTAGGCCACTCGGCCCATCAAGTCTACTCCGCCATCCTATCATGGCTGATCTATCTCTACCTCCTAACTGAGAAATTCTCCTGCCTTCTCCCCGTAAACCCTGCCTTGATTCCGGTTTGAATTTTGCCCAGAGTAAATCATGTTTCCGGGTGAAATTGGGGACATTCTATTGAGTATTTCCTGATACCAATCAAATCAGTTGTGGGTTTGTGATGGATAAGACCACAGGTGTCCTGAAGATGAGATTCTATCACCCTGTTAGACTGGGACTGCGCTGCAGTGTGGTATGGACTTCGTAACGTCATCGAGTCACACGGAAGGGAAACAGGCCCTTCGGCCCAACTTCTCCATGCCAACCAACATGCCTCATCTCATGCCACACGAGTCCCACCTGCCCAGGTTTGGACTATATCCCTCTCAACCTGTCCTATCCGTGTACCTGTGCAAATGCCTTTTAAATGATGTTATACTGTAGCACCTGCCTCAACTACCTCCTCTGGCAGCTCGTTCCATACGCTCACCGTGATGGACCAGGGGGGAGAGAAGGTGAAGACTGACAGGGGAAGCCTTGTCGAAAGCAGAGGTAAGACAGTTTAGTTTAGTGTGGTTTAGAGATACATTGTGGAAACAGGCCCTTCGGCCCACCAAGTCCGCTTCAACCAGCGATCGCCCGCACTAGTTCCATCCTACACATTAGGGACAATTTACAGAGGCCAGTTAGCCTACAAACCTGCACATCTATGCAAAGTGGGAGGAAACCGGAGCACCCGGTGAAAACCCACGTGGTCACAGGGAGAACGTGCAAACTCCGTACAGACAGCATTCATGGTCAGGATCGAACCCGGGTCTCTGGCGCTGTGAGGCAGCAGCTCTACCACGGTGCCACCGTGCCGCCCTTAAGGCGGGAGGGAGAAGATGGTGATCGGGGGAATGTCACTACTAAGCAACCTCCGCCTCACCGTATGTTGGCCGTTTGACGGCACTGGGCCTGTACTCACTGGAGTTTAGAAGGACGAGGGGGAACCTCATTGAAACTTACCGAATAGTGAAAGGCCTTGGACAGAGTGGATGTGGAGAGGATGTTCCAACTAGTGGGAGAGTCTCGGACCGGAGGCCGTAGCCTCAGTTTAAAAGGATGTACCTTTAGGAAGGAGATGGGGAGGAATTTCTTTACTCTGAGGGTGGTGAATCTGTGGCATTCATTGCCACAGACGGCTGTGGAGGCCGTCAGTGGATATTTTTAAGGCGGAGATTGACAAATTCTTGGGTGTCAGGGGTTATGGGGTGAAGGCAGGCAGGAGAATGGGGTTGAGAGGGAAAGATAGATCAGCCATGATTGAATGGCAGAGTCGACGATGGGCCGAATGGCCTAATTCTGCTGGTGGTAGTTACTAATTTACAGCCTTGTTACTGGTAGTTACTGGTCACTAATTCTCTGCCTCAGAGGGCGGTGGAGGCCGGTTCTCTGGATGCTTTCAAGAGAGAGCTAGATAGGGCTCTTAAAAATAGCGGAGTCAGGGGATATGGGGAGAAGGCAGGAACGGGGTACTGATTGGGGATGATCAGCCATGATCACATTGAATGGCGGTGCTGGCTCGAAGGGCCGAATGGCCTACTCCTGCACCTATTGTCTATTGTCTATTATCTATTGGTACTTATGAACCTCCGAGCCAAGAGGAGGAGGCAGACCCTGGCTGCCCGGGGACACTGCCAGCATCGTAGGAGAGAGATATTTTTCACCACAGGAGCCTGCAAGATTGTAGTTCCCACGGCAATGCATGAGATCCACTTCACACTCCAATTAGCAACAAGACACACATGAATAATCAACTGTGTTGGCCCGAGGGAGAAGCAATAACCCTCCTCTGCCGCACACATCGATCGCTAAACATTAATGAATAAACCTCTGATCTAATTAATGAAATGGCTTGTAGCAACACATTGCTACTTCTTAACGAGTGGTACTTTGCTTAGAAATACACGATTATGGTGCGGGTGGCAACGGAGAAGTGGCTTACACGTTATTAGTTTTCCCCACCACCACCATCATCAGTCTGACCAAGGGTCTCCACCTCTCCTTGTTCTCCAGAGATGCTGCCCGGCCCGCTGAGTTACTCCAGCACTCTGTGCCTTTATACAATAACAACACACACAAGGCTTAGGTTTGTAAAAAAAACACCAGCACCTGAAGTCTTCAAATAATGCGGTTAGTTTAGTGCTGGAGCTGGAGACAGGGCATGCAACCCACCAAGTCCACGTCCACCATCGATCACCCATTCACACTAGTTCTATGTTGGCCCGTAAATATCCGCGCTGTCATCGAGAGAAACAGGTCCTTCAGCCCAACTTGTCCACACCGGCCAACATGTCCCAGCTACACTAGTCCCTCCCGCCTGCATTTGGCCCATATCCCTCCCAACCTGTCATATCCATGTGCCTGTCTAACTGCTTCTTAAAGGGATAGTCCCAGCCTCAACTACCTCCTCCGGCAGCTCGTTCCACACACCCACCACCCTTTGGCCCACATCCCTCTAAACCTGTCCTATCCGCTCCCCACATGCTGGAGGCAATTTCACCGAGGCCAATTGACCTACAAGCCCGCACGTCATTGGGGTGTGGGAGGAAACCGGAGCCCCCCTGGAGGAAACCTGCGCGGTCACGGAGAGATCGTGCAAACTCCTCACGGACTGCACCTGTGGTCGGGATGGAACCTTGGTCCCTGGCGCTGTGAGGCAGTGGCTCTACCCCATTGCTCCACGGTAGTTGAGACGATGTAGGTGGGAGATACATGGAAGAGTTGACGTTTTACGCCCATGATGTCCACACTCCCTCAGGGATTATTTCTCCCTGATAGAACCAAACGTGAGGCTCATTGCAAGCCATGGTCTCACGTTAGGTTCACGAGATTGATCCCTGGGATGGCGGGACTGTCATATGAGGAAAGATTGAAAAGACCAGGCTTGTATTCACTGGAGTTTAGAAGGATGAGGGGGATCTTATAGAAACATATAAAATTATAAAAGGACTGGACAAGCTAGATGCAGGAAAAATGTTCCCAATGTTGGGCGAGTCCAGAACCAGGGGCCACAGTCTTAGAATAAAGGGGAGGCCATTTTAGACTGAGGTGAGAAAAAACGTTTTCACCCAGAGAGTTGTGAATTTGTGGAATTCCCTGCCACAGAGGGCAGTGGAGGCCAAGTCACTGGATGGATTTAAGAGAGAGTTAGATAGAGCTCTAGGGGCTAGTGGAGTCAAGGGATATGGGGAGAAGGCAGGCACAGGTTATTGATTGGGGACAATCAGCCATGATCACAATGAATGGCGGTGCTGGCTCGAAGGGCCGAATGGCCTCCTCCTGCACCTATTTTCTATGTTTCTATGTTGCAAGTCCAAGCATATCACTGAACGCTTCTGCTCAGTCCACCGAGGCCTGCTGGATCTCCAGCTTGCTAACCATTTGAACTCTTCTTTCCCTTACTAAACTCTCTGTCCTGGGCCTCCTCCATTGCACACTGGAGGAACAGCACCCCATATACCCCTTGGGTAGATTAGAACCCAACGGCCAGGAACATTGAACTCTCCAGCTTCCAGGTCTCTGGAAAGTCGGAACTTGGCCCGAGGAAAGGCGTGCACCTTGTCGACACAAGGAACTCCAGATGCTGGAATCTTTTGTTGAACACAAAATGCTGGAGTAACTCAGCAGGCCAGGCAGCATCTGTGGAGGAGATGGATAGGTGACGTTTTGGGGTTGGGACCCTTCTTCAGGGAAATGCACTTTCTTATTGAAGGTAGACAAAAGCGCTGGTGAAATTCAGCGGGTGCAGCAGCATCTATGGAGCGAAGGAAATAGGCAACGTTTCGGGCCGAAACCCTTAAGGAAATAGGCAACGTTTCGGGCCGAAACCCTTAAAGGGTTTCGGCCCAAAACGTTGCCTATTTCCTTCGCTCCATAGATGCTGCTGCACCCGCTGAGTTTCTCCAGCACTTTTGTCTACCTTCAATTTTCCAGCATCTGCAGTTCCTTCTTAAACTCTTATTTCACAGCCTCGGAATTAAAGGACGTTCCTTTAGGGAAGGAGATGAGGAAGAATTTCTTCAGTCCGAAGGCGGTGAATCTACGGAATTCATTGCCACGGAAGGCTGTGGAGGCCAAGTCAATGGACATTTTTAAGGCAGAGATAGATAGATTCTTGATTTAGTACGGGTATCAGGGGTTACGGGGAGAAGGCAGGAGAATGGGGTTGAGAGGGAAAGGTAGATCAGCCATGATTGAATAGAAACATAGAAACATAGAAAATAGGTGCAGGAGTAGGCCATTTGGCCCTTCGAGCCAGCACCGCCATTCAATATGATCATGGCTGATCATCCAAAATCAGTACCCCGTTCCTGCCTTCTCCCCCATATCCCTTGATTCCGTTAGCTCTAAAAGCTAGATGCAGGAAAATGTTCCCAATGTTGGGCGAGTCCAGAACCAGGGGCCACAGTCTTAGAATGAAGGGGAGGTCATTTAAGACTGAGGTGAGAAAAAACATTTTCACCCAGAGAGTTGTGAATTTATGGAATTCCCCCCCACAGAGGGCAGTGGAGGCCAAGTCACTGGATGGATTTAAGAGAGAGTTAGATAGAGCTCTAGGGGCTAGTGGAGTCAAGGAATATGGGGAGAAGGCAGGCACGGGTTATTGATAGGGGACGATCAGCCATGATCACAATGAATGGCGGTGCTGGCTCAAAGGGCCAAATGGCCTCCTCCTGCACCTATTTTCTATGTTTCTATGTTTCTGTGTTTCTAGTTCTGTCTAACTCTCTCTTGAAAACATCCAGTGAATGGCAGAGTAGACTTGATGGGCCGAATGGCTTAATTCTTCTCCAAAAACCTACGAACATGAAGAAACCTTCTTCGAAGTAGGAGCTCAGTGGGCCGAGCGACAGTCGTGGTGGGAAAGAGATTGTTGGTGTTGAGAGGGAAAGATAGATCGGCCATGATGGAATGACAATAGACAATGGACAATAGATGCAGGAGTAGGCCATTCGGCCCTTCAAGCAAGCACCGCCATTCAATGTGATCATGGCTGATCATCCATGGTCATCCATCCATGACGGAGTAGACTTGATGGGCCGAACGGCCTCATCCTGCACCTATCCCTTACAGACTTATGAACAAAGCACGGAATATCTGGTCGCCAAATTATAGGAAAGATGTCAACAAAATAGAGAGAGTACAGAGGAGATTTACTAGAATGTTGCCTGGGGTTTCAGCACCTAAGTTACAGAGAAAGGTTGAACAAGATAGGTCTTTATTCTTTGGAGCGCAGAAGGTTAAGGGGGGACTTGATAGAGGTCTTTAAAATTATGAGAGGGATAGACAGAGTTGACGTGGATAAGCTTTTCCCATTGAGAGTAGGGAAGATTCAAACAAGGGGACATGGTTTGAGAATTAAGGGACAAAAGTTTAGGGGCAACATGAGGGGGAACTTCTTTACTCAGAGAGTGGTGGCTGTGTGGAATGAGCTTCCAGTGGAAGTGGTGGAGGCAGGTTCGTTTTTATCATTTAAAAATAAATTGAATAGGTATATGGACGGGAAAGGAATGGAGGGTTATGGTCTGAGTGCAGGTGGATGGGACTAGGTGAGAGTAAGTGTTCGGCACGGACTAGAAGGGCCGAGATGGCCTGTTTCCGTGCTGTCATTGTTATATGGTTATCTAATTGGCCTGCGCTTTCGTGCTCTGGGGTCCATCTGTCCATCAAGCTTTCTTTTGTAAGTAGAATCCATTGTGCACTTTGTGCTGTGATTATTCCCCAGGTGTATCTGTCTCCATGTTCACTGAGATGCAATTGCAAAGAGCAAGGCATTTACAAATACCAACCGCTGCCGGGTGGAATGAAATGAGCTCAAGCATCATGTAGCAGAGAAATAATGTCACACAGTATATCAATGGCAATAAAACATGACACAATCTTCCTCAAATATTCCAAGCACAGGCGCACAGAGTCGCTGGAAAGTGCAAGAATGACAGGAACAATATTTTCCGCACGCTGGGAACTAATTTGTTTGTGCGGTGATTGTTGCCTTTTTTGGACCGAAGGTGACCTTGGACGAACGAGTGCTTATTCTCGCCTGCGTGTTGATGTCAGTCCTGCCACCATCATTGGAGTTAACATTCAGGCAAACAAATGATTCCTCCCCCAAGAAGTGGAAAAGTTATTTGGACTTTAGAGTCAATAGACAATAGACAATAGGTGCAGGAGTAGGCCATTCGGCCCTTCGAGCCAGCACCGCCATTCAATGTGATCATGGCTGATCATCCCCAATCAGTACCCCGTTCCTGCCTTCTCCCCATATCCCCTGACTCTGCTATTTTTAAGAGCCCTATCTAGCTCTCTCTTGAAAGTATCCAGAGAACCCGCCTCTGAGGCAGAGAGTCAGAGAGTCAGAGAGTCTTACAGCGTGGAAACAGGCCCTTCGGCCCAACTTACCTACACTGACCAACATGCCCCACCTGCACTCGCCCCACCTGCCTGCGTTTGCCCCATATCCCTCTAAACCCGTCCTATCCATGTACCTGTTCAAATGTTTTTTAAGTGTTGTGATAGTCCCTGCCCCAACTACCTCCTCCGACAGCTCGTTCCATGTACACCCACCACCCTTTGTGTGAAAAAGCTGCCTCTCAGGTTCCTATGAAATATATTCTGCATTCGGTATGTTCTATACTGCACTTGAGTTTGATCTGATTGGATTTGGGCTCAGTACGTCTGATGTCAACACAAAATGGTGGGGTCACTCAGCGGGACAGGCAGCATCTCTGGAGAGAAGGAACGTTTTTTTTTATTTTTAGTATGTTCAAAAGTTTCGTTTTGGAGGTCTAGTCTTTTTTATGTGGGGGGTGGTGGGGGGGAAGGGGAAGGGGGAAGGGGGAAGGGGGAAGGGGAAGGGGGAAGGGGGGAGGGGGAAACTGTTTTTCTCAGTCCCTACCTGGTCGGAGATGCATCTTTTCTCCGAGCTGCCGACCAACGGCGACTGGAGCGGCGTTTCCTGCCGGGACCGGCCAGAATCTTCAGCTTCGGCGGCGGCGCAGCGCTGAAGCACCATCGCGAAGCGGGCGATGCCTTACCCGGATCGCCGTGTGGTAAGCTCCGGAGTGCTGGGACCGCCGACTCCAACGTCGCGGAGCTGTGGTCGCGGAGCGTCCAGCTGCGGGCGGCGGCGCTTACTTTGAACACCGCGGAGCCTGGGATGTCTCGCCAAGATCGCCAGTGTCAGAGCTCCGACCAGCGCGGCCTGTGGACTTCGGGAGCCGCGGTCTCCGGGGGGAAGCGGCCGTTCCGGACACTCCAAGCCGCTGAAGAGTGTTCTCCCGACGCCGGAGCTCCATCATCCGGCCAGAGGGCCTGAAACATCGGGCCGCCGTTGTGGCGACTGCGGAGGCCTCAAATAGGGCGAACATAGAGGAAGAGGACTGGACTTTGCTGCCTTCCCTCACAGTGGGAACCATTGTGGGGGGATGTTTTTATGTTTTATGTTCAATTCTTTAATATTGTGTTTTATTTTTATTGGTGTGCTGCAAATGGCAACTCAACTTTCACTGCACCAATTGGTGTGCGTGACAATAAATGTCCTTTGTCCTTTGGGTACATCTGATGTGTGTTGGATAGCGCGCAAAGCAAAGCTATTCACTGTACCTCGGTACACATGACAACAATAAATCTAAATCTTAGCCTGTACCTAAACACCTGAGCTTATATGTCTTTGGTACATGGGTAAGGTAGGTTGAGAGGAATATGGGGCAAGTCACGGGCAGGTGAGACCAGCGGAGGAAGGGCATCTTGGTCTGTATGGGGTGGTTGGGCCAAAGGACCTGTTTCTATGCTGTATGACTATATGACTATAATGCCACAGTAGATCCTTTTTTCCTGTGGCTATCAAACTGTACAACCCCTCCCCCTTCTGTTGTGGGATAGACTGACTCCCCTTCCCTCCCCCTCTCCCCAATCTTTGCGCATCCCCAATCCTGGACTTTCCACTCGTCACTTTAATTCCATGTTTCATGTATCGTGTGTGTGTGTTTTGTGACTGTTGGAAGACCAATTTCCCACCTGGGATCAATAAAGTTCTATCGTATCGCATCGTATTTGTATCGCATCGAGACTGGAAAACTGGACAGAGAGGAGGAGAAATCCCTTCACTTGTCTATCCTGGTGGAATCCGGGACGCTTGGATATGTTCCTTGATCGTTGGACGTCAGGGAAATCAAGGGAAGTGGGGATGTACAGAACGGACTGAGCCTGGAACAAGAGGCAGGAAAAATGTTCCCCATTGTTGGGGGAGTCCAGAACCAGGGGTCACAGTTTAAGAATAAGGGGTTGGCCATTTGGGACTGAGATGAGGAAAAACTTTTTCAGCCAGAGAGTTGTGAGTTTGTGGAATTCTCTGCCACAGAAGGCAGTGGAGGCCAATTCGCTGGATGTATTCAAGAGAGAGTTAGATATGGCTCTTAGGGCTAATGGAATCAAGGGATATTAGGGCTAACGGAATCAAGGGAACATGTTCCCGATGTTGGGGAAGTCCAGAACCAGGGCCACAGTTTAAGAAAAAGGGGTAAGCAATTTAGAATGGAGACGAGGAAACACTTTTTCACTCAGAGAGTTCTGTGTCTGTGGAATTCTCTGCCTCAGAGGGCGGTGGAGGCCGGTTCTCTGGATACTTTCAAGAGAGAGCTAGACAGAACTCTTAAAGATAGCGGAGGGATATGGGGAGAAGGCAGGAACGGGGTACTGATTGTGGATGATCAGCCATGATCACATTGAATGGCGGTGCTGGCTTGATGGGCCGAATGGCCTCCTCCTGCACGTATTTTCTACGTTTCCATGTTTCTAAGACCTTATTGATAGATGGATTGGCCTGGGCATCCACATGGACTAGCCCTGGCCTCTTTCCTTATGTTTCCAGATTTAATTCCTCTCTCAGCCGCTGCCAAACAGACCCTGATGGATCAGAACAGTAGACTTAGTGAAATCACCCAGGGAGCAGCCATGGACTGTTATCTTGCCTAAATAACACTCTATTTACTTCCCTTGAATCCCATATTCTGTAACGCAGTATTGGTGCAGAACCTGAATGCTTAACTCATTCTTTATTAAGAGCGGCACGGTGGCGCAGCGGTAGAGTTGCTGCCTCACGGCGCCAGAGACCCGGGTTCGATCCTGACCTCAGGTGCTGTCTGTGCGGAGTTTGCACGTTCTCCCTGCTGCGGCCCACGTGGGTTTTCCTCCGGATGCTCCGGTTTCATCCCACACTCCAAAGACGTGCAGGTTTATTGGCCCCGCTGTAAATTGCCCCCTAGCGTGTAGGATAGAACTGATGCTCTGGTAATCTTCGGTCAGCATGGACTCGGCGGGCCAAAGGGCCTGTTTATCTCTTTAAGCTAAACCAATACCCAAGAGTAATGCGATATGTCAGATTGGGGATTCATATGTGGCAGAAGATGCAATCACGAGGGGTAGATATTGGTTTCGCAGCGGGCTGACCAGAAGATAACGCTGCACGGAATAGCGGACTTATTATTTGCTTTCTTATTTGAAAAGCTCCCGAGATATGTGATAAAGCAGTTTCATTTCCTCTCTCTATCTGTCTGCCTGCACCTGAAATATTAAGCATCGGCTCATAAGGTGATGAACACACCCTCAGTGAGCTGAGATCAAAGCACCGGTCCAAGCCTGCTTTATTGAATAGTCAGCCTCCATGTAAGGATGATACTCGTGGGGAATCCATGGTTTGGCTCGTCTTCATTTTATAGATGGAGGACCGGCTCATCCCTTAGTTCTCTGTTGGATAATACAGAAAAAAGAAAGCACCACATACAGCTCTTATTCTGATCATGGACACACGATGCTGGAGTAACTTAGCGGGTCCGATAGTATCTCTGGAGAAAAGGAATAGGTGATGGTTTCGGGTCGAGACCCCGGGTCTATCTTCGGTTTAAGCCAGCATCTGAATGAATGAATGAACGAATGAATGAATAAGTTTATTGGCCAAGTATTCACATACAAGGAATTTGCCTTGGTGCTCCGCCCACAAGTGACAACATGACATACAGTGACGGTTAGGAATGACACATAAAACATTTAACATTAATAATAAAACATTATCGATGAAACATGTGAATTAAATAATATACCGGAGCAAAAGGAGGCTACAGATTTTTGGTTCTATAGTAGATCTGAAAAAAACAATTCCTTCCTACACTCCTATGGCCCTGTCCCACGGTACGAGTTCATTCCAAGAGCTCTCCCGAGTTTAAAAAAAAATCAAACTCGTGGTAAGCATGGAAATCAAACTCGTGGTAAGCGTCGGAGCTCGGGGACGTCTCTTAGCAGCTCGTAACGCCAACGGCAGGTACTCGGGAAGACTCGCTAATGGCAGGTAAGCACGGGAAGACTCGTGAAGATTTTTCAACATGTTGAAAAATGTCCACGAGAGCCCCGAGTACCGACGAGCGGCCATTACCGTAAATCTCCGAGTTCGAATCAGGGCAAACTCGGGAGAACTCTTGAATGAACTCGTACAGTGGGACAGGGCTTTTAGTCTGATCAGGGCAGGTTTCTATTTAATAGCAGGCTGGGACTCTATTCCTTAGAGCGCAGGAGGATGAGGGGTGATCTTATAGTTGTGTACAAAGGAGAGGAATAGATCGGGTAGACGCACAGAGTCTCTTGCCCAGAGTAGGGGAATCGAGAACCAGTGGACAGAGGCTCAAGGTGAGGGGGGAATGATTTAATAGGAACACAAAGGGGTGGCGGGTGTGTGGAACGAGCTGCCAGAAGAGGTAGTTGAGGCAGGGACTATCGCAACGTTTAAGAAATATTTAGACAGGTACATGGATAGGACAGGTTTAGAGGGATATGGGCCAAACGCAGGCAAGTGGGATGGGGCATGTTGGCCGGTGAGGGTAAGTTGGGCTGAAGGGCCTGTTTCCATGCTATATTATCCCATGACTCAATGTATGTGAAGCAAGCATCCGCAGACAGCGATCCAACAGCACACAGGTAAACCTTCGAGTGACGTTGAGATAGGCTGTTCTCCAATGCTCATACTCTTTCTCCATCCTGTTACCACAAACCTTTCTCAGTTCATCAAGTGGCGCAGTGGCGCAGCGGTAGACTGCGCCGGAGATCCGGGTTTGATCCTAACTGCGGGTGCTGTCCGTACGGAGTTTGCACGCTCTCCCTGTGACCGTGTGGGTTTTCTCCGGGTGCTCCGGTCTCCTCCCATATTCCAGAGATACAGGTTTGTAGGCAGCATCTCTGGAGAGAAGGAATGGGCGACGCCTCGGGTCGAGACCCTTCTTCAGACCCGTAAGGTCGCCCATGCCTTCTCTCCAGAGATGCTGCCTCACCCGCTGAGTTACTCCAGCATTTTGTGTCTACCTTCGATTTAAACCAGCATCTGCAGTTCCTTCCTACAGGTTTGTAGGTTAAATGTCCCTAATGTGTAGGGTAGAGCTAGTGTGAATGGATGATCATTGGTCGGCACAGACTCAGTGGGCCAAAGGGCCTGTTTCCCCGCTGTATCTCCCTAAATCTGTTATGTCCACTTGAAAATGTGGAGTGGGCCTCAATTTAGCATCTCATCCTGAAAAGCTGCTTCCTCACAGCACCAGAGACCCGGGATCGATCCTGACCTTGGGTGCCTGTCTGTGTGTGTGTGGAGTTTGCACGTTCTCACCGTGACCGCGTGGGCTATCACC